>JALLKD010000123.1:0-25270 GCA_023509735.1 Fusarium liriodendri
TTCTAGAGCTGGGCATGATATAAAAGGGTCGGTCAGTCTCCCTCCTGGTGTGTTTCTTCCCAATTGTCACGATATCTATCATTGAGTTTGTGCTTCGAGGGACAGTGAGAGTGTCTGTTCAAGTAAGTTATCCTGCTCCTCTCTAGTTTTGTTATACTTTGCCCCCCTCTCTGTACCTTGGTGATCCAATGCTGGCCTATCATGACGACACCCTCCCTCTTTACCATGAATCTCTTGAGTCTACCACAAATTGCTAACAACCTGTTTCTTCCTCATAGTAGATCAATTCTCACCTTCAACACTCTCGAACCGCTCTATCCATCCAATCTCCCTCCAAACAGCCAAACATCACAGTCATGTCGGCCCTCCGCGCTGGCATGGCCGCCCGGCCCGCTGCCCGGCCCGCTGCCCTCTCCGCCTCCCGCGTCGCTGCCCGCCGCTCTTTTGCTACCTCGCGAAACATGCGAATGGCTGCCGCCGCCTCGGAAAAGTCTCTTTTCCCTGGCGAGCCCGAAGCTCCTACCGTCAAGACTGCCATTCCTGGCCCCAAGACCAAGGAGCACATCGAGGAGCTCACCAAGGTCTTTGATACCCGCAGCATGAACATGCTTGCCGACTACACCAAGAGCAAGGGCAACTACATTGCTGACCCTGATGGCAATGTGCTTCTCGACGTGTAAGAGCCCCTTGCTGTGTTTGACAAAACAATTGGCATTGGAAAATGAGACTAACATGCACAAAGCTTTGCTCAGATTGCCTCCATCGCCATCGGTTACAACAACCCCGCCCTCATCAAGGCTGCTTCCAGCCCCGAGATGGTCAGCGCCATTGTGAACCGTCCCGCCCTCGGTGCTTTCCCCTCGCATGACTGGGCCGATCTTCTCAAGTCCAGTCTCCTCACCGTTGCTCCTCGCGGCCTGGACCACGTCTTCACAGCCATGACTGGTTCCGACGCCAACGAGACAGCTTATAAGGCCGCCTTCATGTACCGCCGACAGCAGGAGCGCGGTGGCCCCCATGTTGAGTTCACTGAGCAAGAGCTTGAGAGCGCCATGCACAACAAGTCCCCTGGTGCCCCCGAGCTCTCTATCCTCTCTTTCAAGACTGGCTTCCACGGCCGCTTGTTCGGTTCGCTCTCGACTACCCGCTCCAAGGCCGTTCACAAGATCGACATTCCCGCTTTTGACTGGCCCCAGGCTACCTTCCCCAAGCTCAAGTATCCTCTGGAGGACAACGTCGAGGAGAACCGCAAGGCTGAGCAGGCCAGTCTTGATGAGGTCGAGCACCTCATCAAGAACTACCACCTGCCTCCTTGCGCCGTTGTTGTCGAGCCTGTTCAGAGTGAGGGTGGTGACAACCACGCCTCGCCCGATTACTTCCGCAAGCTTCGCGCCCTGACCAAGAAGCACAACATCCTCCTGATTGTCGACGAGGTTCAGACCGGTGTCGGTGCTACTGGCAAGTTCTGGGCTCATGAGCACTGGAACCTCGAGACTCCTCCCGATATCGTGACCTTCTCCAAGAAGGCTCAGGCTGCTGGTTTCTATTATGGTAATCCCGACATCCGCCCCAACAAGCCTTACCGTCAGTTCAACACTTGGATGGGTGATCCTTCGCGAGCCATCCTCTTCAAGGCCATCGTCGACGAGATCAACAGACTCGACCTTGTCAACCACACCGCTCGCGTTGGTGACTACCTCTACGGCGAGCTCGAGGGTCTTTCCCGCAAGTACCCTGGCCAGTTCCAGAACCTCCGTGGCAAGGGCCAAGGCACCTTTATCGCCTTTGACAACCCCAAGCGCGACCAGTTCCTCGCCAAATCCAAGGCCCTCGGTGTCAACATTGGTGGCAGCGGTACTGATGCTGTCCGCCTGCGCCCCATGCTTATCTTCCAGAAGAAGCACGCCGATATTCTCCTCGACACTGTTGAGAAGATTGCCAAGGAGTAAATGATAAGCTGCAAGGCAATATAATGATCACGGTCGCATATGTATATTGGAGTCAAGGGCTGGCTCAGGGGAGCCAGAATGGGTTATCACTCGACCGAGAGCTAGAGACTCGGTGTCTATCGCATCTGTATTCCGCGAATGTTTGGTGATGTGTGCGTGGGTTGTGTTTGGAAAAAGCTTGATGGGATGATTTATGCCTAAAGTCAATGGAGTTTAATGCAACTTGGTTAAAGCGACTTGCTTTTTATCTGCTCTTGTGATCATGTCTTTGTTACTGTGGCTTTGTTTCCTCGATTGACTCATCTTGTCGAGAATTAACAATGGATTTCAAATTCATGACAGAAAGATTCAAGTATAGAGAATTGAGTACACGGTCTAGAAGAAATCATTACAAATCCTTACAGTCTCTAAAGGATCATATCCAGCTTTAAAGACATGACCAGATCCTCTTCCATAACCATCCTCTGCGATGCCTAACGCGCGGTATTCTCCCTGGTAATGCCCATGCAAAGTATAACAGCAATGATCCTCTATAACAGTTCCAAATACAGCAGTGCGGCAAATAAAGCCAGTACTGTTAAAATGTGGCCAGCCAGCTAGCCCGTGTCAAAGAAGTAAAGAAGCGAGGCCGTGTATTCCATCCAGAACTCAGGTATAGATGAGACCACCTAGTCGCAGGTATTCGTCGTAATTTCATTTCGTAGCTGCTCCCCTATTTGGACCTCGACCTCTCTGACGATGCCCGAGATCGACGAGACTTCCCAGTAGTAGCACGGTCGTCACCTCTGGGCTGAAGTCTGAACCCCGATGAGGCATCTTCGGTGGTCACTCGCTGTACCCCACCACGGGGTTGAGGTCGAAGAGGTGAGGGCTCTGGTAATCTCTGGATTATGGGTCCCTAAAGGTATTAGTCTCATTTGAGAGCGTGTGAATGTTTCGAAGCTTACCGGAATGCCGTTCTCAAGTCCTAGGAGTTGTCTTCGTGCATTTCGACGAGCCACAGCTGGGCGTGGATTGGTAGAAATAGGAGGATAGTAAGACGTCGCGGCTGGCCCGCCGCCTGGCTGTTGGGCATAAGGGACCTGGCTTGAGGGCGGAGCAGCCCCTTGGTAGGGACCTTCGCGGTATACTTTGGGTAGGATAGCGCGGGGGGCAGGGCCGTTTGCTGGTTGCAACTGTCTAGGTTGCTCTCGTCGTAGCTCATCGGAAGGCTTTGGTGCAATATGTCGTAGAAGAGTGGGCTGGTGACCAGATGCCTCCCTGCCTGAATACATTGGGCGTCCTCTCTTCCTCTTCGGTGGCGGCGCGGGTGTCTGAGACGACGGGGACAAGCGAGATTCAGTCGATGAGGGGCGTGGCAGAATCGGTACATGTCTCGAGGGTATAGCAGGCCGAGGAAGAGGAGGAAGCTCTTGAGAACTTGTCGAAGCGGCCTCCTTGCCACTCTGGCTGTCTGGCTCTTCCTTGTATATCACCTTGCGCTTTCTGCCGCGCGGTTTAATATCTAAACCATCGACGGCTCGCATGCAATCAGTCATGTGGCGGCCTTGACAGTAAATCAGCATAGAGATACGATAGTGTCAGTAGATGTGCATACCTGCTGGAAGCTGCATTCGCATCCAGTTGGGATCGATACGGTTGGATTTGATAAATCTTCCGAGAATCTTGACATCCAGCTGGCTGTTCTTGATTATCTCCGCGAGAAGCAGGCGCTTTAGGAACACTATGTTAGTGATCTTTAAACACCATAAAGGGTGGTAACATACCTTCTCTTCCTCGGTGAACGGCTCCATCATTCCTATCAGCTCAACTCAAAGAGAAAGCAAGTATTAAGAGCAAATAACTCTTCGGGTTCAAAAACTCGCTGTTCAACAGTGTGCCCAACAAAATGTCTGGCAGAAACAGAAGCTCATCACAGTGACGACCTTGGTGCTTGGTGCGAATATTAAAAAGAGCTTCGCTAACGACCGTGTTGAAAGAAAGTCCAACGTTGAGGTGCTAACAAGACTCGAGCCGCGGCGAATCCAACGTCAGAGGCCTGTCCCACGCTCGATTTCGGAATGTGGTCTGTTGAGGGAACCCAGAGAGCCGGCACAGTCAACCCGTGCAAGTATCGATAGCGATGGGTTGCAAGTAGTAGCGAAAGGGAAAAGAAGCGAAGGACACCGCGTCGATCGCACAAGCCGAACCTGAAGTACAAGATCCTACAGAGTCCGAGCCAGTAACCTTGCCACAGCAGCTTGTGCCGCTCGTATGAGAGAGCGGGTTCTTGCGGGTTCTTAGTTGAGAGTCTGGTAGTCGATGTCGCGCAAAAGGATTCCGATATTCACTGTCCAGGTAGAGACAAGAATCGGTAACGAGTGTAGCCTGGGACACGCAGATCGAGGTGTTGAAAGATGAGCCCGGCTGTGGTTCGCCACTGTGAAGGAGGATGCAAGAGAGAGGTCCGGTGAATGGCACTTGGGATGCGACCAAGATCATTCACCCAAGAGAGTGATGGATGGTTGGGACGAAAAGCGCGTTCATGTTTGCCTGTACCAAGGAAAATATAGCTGGTCCGCTGATGCTGATGACAGCTGCCAGGCAGGTGGCAGATCAGCCAAAGCGCACACCCTCGGGCAGTGTCAGACCAGAGCAAACCTCCACTACAAGAGACAGAGGGCGCACAGGAGGGACGCCGACCGAGATGAGCTGGGTCCCTCAGAGCCACCAAGTCGCTGGCTGGTTGCCATGCGGTTTGCAGGCTCCCAATGGTGTGCATCAGCTGCAAGCTATACCGGTACAGCCTCAGCACGGGAGCGGCCGAGAGGGCGATGCACAAGATGCGATCCAGCACTGGCGTCAGGGGATCAGGGGCTCGTTGATCGAGTGTGGGTGTGTCCCGTCGTACAGGTCAAGTCTGTTCCAGGATCTGGCAATCCTTTTGGATTCTGGCGCATCATTTGGGTTGCGAAGTGTCGTTATCAGTCATGGCCAAATTCGAAAGCCGGGACCAAACAAGGAAGTTGGTCAAGCACATGTCTCGATATCATTGCCCATGAGCCCTGTTCTGTCTCACTCCAGAGCCTCCAATTTGCCGTGCAGCTTGGTTTGCTGCTTGTCAATGACCCCACGATCCATGGGTTGCCTCAATAAGAGCCAAGGCACCGCAGCTTGCAGCCACCCTCCTTTTTGATCAACCCGCCTGGGTACTGTAAGATGGAGTGAAGTGCGGTAGCCGCGGATGCATCAGGACGGGTCTTGTCGGCCTCGGTGGCCAATCCCACTAAAACTTGAGAGCGCCTGACTCGACCTGTCGAGGTGTCGTTGACCCAACCTCATCTGTTTCTTCTCACATGTCCAGGCTCACGTCCATGCCTCGTGTTCACGAGCTCAGCCCATCGACGCACATTGCATGGATGTCGCTTTCGTCATTGGTCTTTTACGCATGCGGCTGCACTATGACCGAACGCAGGCCTGTCGATACCGTATTTGATCTCGGTGCCCACCAACGATGTAGCTCAAGCTGTGCAAGGTCAGCGGCTGTTCCCTTTCTGTAGGCTTGGGTTGGGCAAGGTCGCAAGGGGCTGTTGGTGCAACAAGGGGAGACGGACAAAGACTGCGAGTGGCTTGGCTTATTGGCTGTCGGCCATGGACTTTTTTCTTCACTCTTTGTTTCCTCTTCTCGGTGGAGGCCTTTTCAGTGGAAACGGTGCGCCATGAGTGACTGGTCACTGAATCAATCATATGGGCTTGCGAATCAGGCTGGCAACAGAGTCGACTTGTCGCATTTAGTGGCCAGGGCACTGTCCATGGGTTCGTCAAGGGTCCATTCAGGTCAGATACAGATGGATCTCAAGCGTTGAGGCAGGATTTGTCGCGATACTTGGGCACATTTTTGTTGTTTTTAGGAGCAGGAAAATCAAACACACAGAAGTGAAGTCAACTTAGACTCGAGCGTACTTGCCCTTTTATAATCAAGTCCCGCCACGGCGTTGCGCCTTCCTTTTGAGACGCCGGGGATGTTGCAGGCATGCACAATGAGTTGGCAGTTGCTAACTGGGGCCCACTCATGATAGCTTGAACAATGGCTTTTAAGCTTGGCTTGGATTGTTATTGACAATAGGGATACTCATATGATACGTCATTGAAGGGTATTAAACAACAATAATAATATCATAACAATGAGCAACTTGTTATATGCGCATTGATGGGAGTACATCGTTTAATAGGTAGGTACTCCAGTATTTGCACTTTCAACGACCAAACTTCGGCAGCTTACACGGCGGAATGACAACCGAGAGGGTCCACCCACACGTTATTAGAAGCCTGGGGATGACGATCGGTTCCCCAGTCCAGGACGACTCCTTCAACAGAATCAAATCCACTTGTTGCACTTTTACCCATTGACACGCGCTATTGCCCAATCCATACTATAATGCTTTTTACATGCAAGTTTCTACCTCGATTGCTGTGCATTCAATCGCGCGTTACTGCCAGACACATCCCAATCCATAGTCGGCCAAGCTTACTGTTCCCCGGCAATCGCTCCATGAGCAACATCTCACAACAAATGGATTCAACACCAAAACCCCGTGTCGCTGTGCTTTATCAAGGCCTCGATCCTCCCGTTATTAATGGCATTCAGAAGCCAAAGAAGCCTGGAGGTGAATTGACCAAATTCCGCCCCAGTGGTCACCATTTGCTGATATTGGGCTTTTTAGGTTATCTTGATTCAGGTGCCGATATCGCTTACACGTTGAGCCAGTCTCCTGATATTGAGGTTGTCTGCCCCGGCAATGATCTCAAACCAGAAGACGAAGCTGGATGGTCTTTCCCCGACACCGAAGATGGAATCATGGCAGCAATCGAAAAGGGCGCTACCTACCTATGGGCCAATACCATTCTCTTCGCAGCGCATCCCCTCCAAACCTCTGCACGCATCGCTGAGCATCAAGATCGCATCAGGGTCGTCTGCCAGGGTCCTTTGATTGTCGAAAGTTACGACGACAAGGAATTCGTCAATGATCTACTCCGCAACATTGGCGGCTTCACAATGCCGCGCTCATGGACTATCAATGAGAACCCCGATGTCGAACAAGACATTCAGAAACTTAACCTCCCCTTCCCAGTGGTCGCAAAGCCAATCCGAGGTCGTGGTAGTCACGGCGTGCGCGTCTGTCACGATTCTCAAGAGCTTGCTGATCACGCCCGATCACTGTTCAAAGAGTCCCCAGCTATCATGTTGGAAGAGTTTCTATCAGGCGAGGAGGCAACGGTTACGGTGATGCCACCTGGTCCTGGCAAAGACAACTACTGGGCACTGCCAGTTGTTACCCGGTTCAATCACGCCGACGGCATTGCACCGTACAATGGAACTGTCGCCGTCACTGCAAACTCGCGAGCCATTACAGCTGCCGAGGGCAATGAGCCGACGTACCAGCAGGTGGCATCGGAGTGCGAGAGGGCAGCCCGAGAGCTCGGGGTAACTGCTCCGATCCGAATCGATGTCCGAAGATTCAAGGACTCGGCCGACTCCAAGTTTGCCTTGTTTGACGTGAACATGAAGCCGGTTTGTTTCTCCGTTTGACCAGACCTAAATTAAACAGCTGGCTGACCGCTTTCTTTACCGCAGAACATGACAGGGCCTGGCCGGCCTGGTCGCGAAGATCAAGCCAGTTTGACCCTGCTGGGAGGTGCAGCACTGGGTTGGGACTATCAAGAACTTCTAAGGCGCATCCTGAGCACTTCCTCAACATTGAAAACTCTCCGGAACTTGAAACCGCGAGAAATGGTGTAATAAGGAAGACGTGATCGTTGCCCGGACAGAAGCAAGCAATGTTAGCAACTATCTCCGGCGCTAGGCGCCTCTGACTCGGGTGGCTTACAGATCGGCTCTGCGCGACTGGGATAGGGACTGGGACTGGGGAAGGGAAGAGCGCATCGGGTCTTTTTGTCGGGAATTCGGGGGTATAAAATTCCGCCTCCAACATGCTATTTTGCCATGGCTTGACCGAGTCGGCGGAATGAGCGTTCTGGACTCGAGATCGGCTTTGTCCCTCCATCATCCTCTGTAATCGTGGATGCACGGCCTTGAAGTGTCCTGGCCTCATTTCCTCGCCTCGCTGCTCTCGCGCGTGACCATTCGACCCTGAAGTTGGCCTTGATCGCTCTCTCTCTAGGCTCGACTTCCCGCTTCATTACTCCCCCATGCGCCGTTGCTCGCTCCACCACGTCCACGCTCCACACTCTCGCTGTCCTCGGAACAGCCACTCCTCGCGTCTTTGTCTTTGTTAGACTTCTGGTGCCTCTACGTATCCAACGCGACCGTTCCTGCCTTCGATAGCAATCGGAAACCCCTTTCGAAACCCGGCCCTCGAGCCATCGCTTCTCATGTACTGATGGAGGATGACGAGTATACGACCAGCAAAATGGGGGAAATCAAGCTCGAGGAGGGCGCGAACGGCGCGCGCGTGAAGCAAGAGGGCAGCGCTTCCATGACCACTACCAACGAGAGCCACGACGGATCCCGATCGCCAACCGCGTCACACGATGGTGTCAAGTCGCGCAGCGAAAGCGCGGACACGCCGAGCTCGACCAAGCCTCCAAGGTTGTCTCGAAAAGCCTCCCAGAAATTGGCCGCCACCCGCGAACCCGCTCTTTTCGACCACCTCCCAGATGTCACCACCGAGTCCTACAACTTCTTCCAGGTCATACCCGACTGTCTTTACGGCTCAAAGCACCTCGGATCTACAGATAACGACTCCCTGGACTGCGAGTGTCGAGAGGAATGGCGTATGTTTGCAACTATTTCGGCTGTGAATGACTCATGAGTGTGCTAATTGGCATTTCTAGGCGATGGCGAGAACCTTGCTTGTGGCGAGGATTCGGATTGCATCAACCGAGCGACCAAGATGGAGTGCAGCGCCGAGGCTGGAAATTGTGGAGGTGGTTGCCAAAACCAGCGATTCCAGCGCAAGCAATACGCCAATGTGTCTGTCATCAAGACCGAAAAGAAGGGATTTGGTCTTCGAGCGGATGCTGACCTGCAGCCCAACGACTTTGTCTATGAGTACATTGGCGAGGTGATCAACGAACCCACTTTCCGGCGCCGTATGCTCCAATACGATGAAGAGGGTATCAAGCACTTCTACTTCATGTCTCTGAACAAGAGCGAATTTGTGGACGCAACCAAGAAGGGAAACCTGGGTCGCTTCTGCAATCACTCGTGCAACCCCAACTGCTATGTTGACAAGTGGGTGGTTGGAGACAAGCTTCGGATGGGCATCTTCACATTGCGCAAGATCCAGTCTGGCGAAGAATTGGTCTTCAACTACAACGTCGATCGATATGGCGCTGATCCTCAACCCTGTTACTGTGGCGAACCAAACTGCGTGGGCTTCATCGGCGGCAAGACACAAACTGAGCGCGCCACTAAACTACCAACCGCCACAGTCGAGGCGCTTGGTATTGATGGTGGTGACGGCTGGGACACGTCGGTTGCAAAGAAGCCTCGGAAGAAGAAGCCTGACGAGGACGACGAGGAATACGTCAACAGCATACAGCCGCGTAGTCTCAGCGAAGACGACGCTCGAAAAGTCATGGCTACCCTTATGCAGTGCAAGGAGAAGTGGATCGCCGTCAAGCTCCTCGAACGTATTGAACGATGCGATGATGAGCGTGTCATCCACTGTGTCATGCGGATGCACGCCTACCAGATTCTCAAGACAGCACTCAACACCTTCCTTGACGATCACAACCTTGTCATTCAGATCCTGACAATTCTTGACAAGTTCCCTCGCTTGACAAGGAACAAGATTCAGGACTCCAAGATCGAGGCGACAGTTGAAGGCTTGACACACTCCGACCATGAAGACGTGGCGACCCGGTCCAAGAAGCTCCTCGATGAATGGAGCAAGTTGGAGATGGGCTACCGAATTCGGCGACGGAAGTTTGATCCCAATGCGCCCGCTGCTAACTCGTTTGAGGAGCGCAGGGGAGCAAGCCGAGAGGATGAGGCAGCCCAACCAACTTCCAAGACTACATCGCCGTTCAACAACGTTGAAGTGCCAAAGGGTCCTCGCAATAGTGTACCCCAGAGGAACAATGCCTTCTTCCACAATGGCGGACGCCCACGACGAGCACCCTTCAACGCACCGCTACCTCGGGGGTGGTTCACAGCCAAGGATGCTGCGGGTAACACTTACTTCTATAACAAGCAAGGGGTTACCACTTGGCAGAAGCCGACCCAGCCAGCTGCAGAGGCAGTCGCAAAGGCACCATCCAAAGCCATGAAGGAGCAATTGGCTATCCAGAGCATCATCGATCAAGTCACAGAGAAGGGGACACCGAAGCATCCCACAGTCTCAACGCCCAAAGCCGCTGAAACCCCGACTAAAGAGCCCAAGCCAGAGAAGTGGCGGTCTCTCCCAATCGAAAAGCAAATGAAGATTTATGAGAATACGGTATGTTCGCCAAAAGACTTGGTATAGGCCTCTTCTAACAACGTACAGCTATTCCCTCATATCAAGCATGTCCTCGACAGATTCCATCACAAACTTCCTAAGGAGGAGCTCAAGCGGCTAGGCAAAGATATTGCCAAGAAGCTTGTCGCTTCTGATTATAAGAATAATCGAGTGGGCGATCCCAGCTCACCACTCAGTGACAAGCAGGCCAAGAAGATGAAGAAGTTTGTCAACGACTTTTTGGACCGCGCCGTGGAGAAATATGGTGAGCATCAGAAACGCAAGGCCGCCCGAGCGTCACAAAAGCAGACCAAGGATGGCGAAGGCCTTGATAAAAGGGCAGATCGCAATGGAGGTTCTGCTACTGACAGACCGGCTGGCTCTTCCCGCGCAAAGGACGATGTGCCTATGGCGGACGAGTTGGACGAGGCTGTATTGTCAGACAATGATGGCCCTAGGTCCTCGACCAGCCCTGATCGTAAACGGAAGCGGGAAGTTGAAGTTGAGGCGTCAGGATCCCCATCTCTCGCTTCATCTGAGGGGCCGACGGTGAAAAGGGTGAGGGAGGACGAGATGGATGAGCCTAGCCCACCACCACCTCCTCCCCCTCCTCCGCAATCAGCCATGGATGATGTCATGACTGCTGAACAGCAGGCCCTCCGTGAGCAGGAGGAGGCCCTCATGAGGGAAAACGAGGAGGCACAGAGACTCGAAGATGAAGCCAACCGCACCAAGGGCACGGAAGATGCCACAGGGGGCGCCGAGGAGGACGCACCGATTGCTTCGAACGAGCCATCCCAGCTGAGCCATGAAGCACAGGGATCGGCGTAACGGAGACAACTGCATGACGGACGAGCAGAATGAGGCTACAGAACAGGAGTTGCGGGGCTATTTGAGAGGTCAAACTGCGGTTACCTAGGAGCACTAATGGAGCTGGTTTGGGGCATAATTCTATCTGCATTTCAGGAGTTTGAGGGCCAATACCAGGCGAGGTGTACCACCATTACTATATAAAAGGCAGGCAATCTTTTTGCACCTTTCGTCCACGGGTCACTCACGAGGGAGGAGACTTCGACATTTGTTATACATACCACGCACGTCCTTGTCCGATTGGGGACTATTACCGAAACGGCGCATTCTGGTGTTGCGGGAAGAACGAACATTACTCGTGTACATGCTATTTGCGGGGATTATGAACTGGCGAATTGGGAATAGGCCAAGGACCAACGGTTTGTGTGGGCTTTTTATTGTGAGGGTGATCCTGGGATGGTTGGCGTTCACCATGGGCGAGGCGACAGAAAAGGACGAATCATATACCCCCTGTATCATTAACGCATGTACGCAATCTACACACCTCTTTGAAGGTATCGGGAGTGTGGACTGCAGGTATTTGAAGAGAAACGCACGTTTAATGCTATGCTTAATGCTATCCCGTCAGAAGCGCCATACGCCCGCCGTACGAAAAAGATGCTCAGTGCCAGCCCCATTCCCAACCAAGCTTATATCAATGTGTCAAACAACCGCCTCTGCGCCGCTCTCTTATATAATTTCTTAGTCCTCATCGTCCGAGGAATCGTCACCCTTCCGCCTCTTCTTCCCCGTCACCGGGACAATGTCTTCCTTCTTCTTAAACACATAACTCCTCGATGCCCTCTCTTCACCCTTCCACCCACTCTCACTTATCTCCCCCTTTGCGTTCCTCACGACGCCCAACGTCCGCGCATGCCTGTACCCAGGGTATGCGCGAGCCTGGAAGCGAAAACTACGCTCGACCTGGAGCCCAGCGTGGCGCGCGAGATCGCGGACGTTCCAAAGGGTGTAGGGCTCGCCCTCGAAGAGCGTGACGACTATTGCGGCGCCGGGAGTTAGGGCGGGGATGGCGCGCTCGAAGAAGGATACGAGGAGGGATTGGTTGTAGCGCACTTGGCGGTTTACGTCGGTCGACTTGCCGCCGACGTGGGGGAAGTTGAAGATGATGCGGTCGAACCCGGCGGACCGCGTGAGGGAGGCGGGGAGCTTGGTCGCGTCGATGTTGTAGAGAAGCTTGTTATTTGGTGTGAGCTTTCGCTTGCGCCTGGGGGGTTGGTCTGGATCGTCTGAGTCGTAGTAGTCGTCTTCCTCGTTGTCGCTATCTTGATCGGAGCCCTGACTATCGTTCTCTTCGTCTCCATCGTTTTCGCCGCCCTCGGTAGGCTGTGTAGAAGCTTCTTTATCTTCCTCGTCGGCCTTGTCGGTCTTGGGAGCCTCGCCGCGAATCACAGCGATGTTGCTATCAACATGAGGGTACTTGGCTTGAAGCTCGTCGGCATCCTTCTCCAGGACAGTCGCGGTGACATTGGCGCAGTCATGGTGCTGAATAATGGACGCAGCGAAGCTCAGGTCACCCTCACCGATGAGCAGGATGCGGTGGTGAGGCTCAAAGGGTATCGTGGGCTTCTCGTCGACCTGGCGCTGCTGGTTACTCTTTCCCTTCTTAGGGCCATTGTGGGCCTTTTGCTGCTCCTGCTTGTGCTGCTGCGGATGCTTCTTGGGCCCTTTGGCCTGCGCATTCTGATGCGACAGCTTCCGCTTCTTTCCCATGGTCACGCGCGCGCTGTGACTTGATATCACAAGGATGGAAGTGAGGTTGTGTTGCACGTGAGGGCGGGCGGTCAACTTTTTTTTTTCTTTAATCGGTTTAATCCGGATCGGGGAAGGATGATTGGTCGCAGGCACCGTTGCTAACATTTTTAGCTCCCCCGGCCCCTCGGGAAGCGCCCACCGCGTAGCCTTGCCTTGCGAAATGCGGAGCGCTGCACGTGGGTAGGGGGTGTACCTGGTGGTTCAGGGTACGTGACAGTTATGACAACGTGAGATGAGAGAAGCGTGAGTAAAGACGAGACGAGAGGGATTGGAGATGGGATCAAGATGGGATGGTCATGATGTAATGCACATAATCTTAGTTGCACTACGTATGCGTGTCAAGTACTGTTCCTCGTAGTGAGGTGACTGGCTCGTACATTAGCACCATCGAGTCCCGACATAATCTCCGTTGATGAGTGGAGGTTGGAACGTCGTCAGGTAATTCATGCAGAGCAATGTGTAAAACGCAACGACTTGAAAAGACTTTAAAACTGGCATATATTATCGGCCCTACTTGAGATAACTTGAAAGTACGTTAGCCTTCTATGCATCACAATGCCATTGACGCGCTGGAGTTGAGCCTGCATTGATTGGTATGTATCCATCCATCATCAACCTGCAGTGCATTCTGCAACCGGGATGAAACTACTGTTCACTAACAAAAGGAGGAATATATTTGAACAACAGCACAACCGCAAACGCATTCAACGAAACTGATCATCCTTATCTGAATAGGAATAATACAGACAAAACAACACCGCATCTTGTCCGAATGTCCGAAGGCCGTGCAACAACTGGTGGTGTGTGCCCAACCGGATCCACCGCCGTCAGGAAACAGGACGAACAGCTGTTACAAAGGTACGGTGTAGCGGTCCCGGGTCTGGCCTGGGTAGGGTAGGTACAGTCTGTATACGTAGCATTTCTCATGCGGCCGAGTGCGCAGATTCAGCAACCAGATCTCGTGCGAGTGAATGAGTGACGGTCAAGGGCCGCCCACCCCCAGCATGAGCCGATTTTCACCGTGACGAAGCTGCGTCTAATAAAAAAGACGGCTTCAAGCGCCACTAGTAGGGGCTGGCTTTGTTAGGTCATGCTGTAAATGACCTTGAACTTGAGCTGTTTGCCTTTTCCCCTCAATGACTCGATCTAATCCGTTTGTTCATTGTGACTACCTGCATTCCTGCATCAACAGATCTGCCACCGCGGTAAACGTGTGCAATATTTACCCTTTGTAGACAGTCCGAGAGAGGAAAAAAAAAACAAGCATCCCTACCGAGAGCATCCGGAGATGCCCTTGTGCCTCCAAGAATGGAGACCCTGATGAGAGACAGGGGTCACAACGCCGCGGTGGTCGGAAAATCGTGGTGGCCGGACCAATCAGGGGACTACCAAGTGAGCCAAAACGGCTAGCGCCGCTGAAGTACATCTTTGAGTGGCATGGCGGCGGCAGGGTGCTAGTCGTTTGGGGGACCTGTTCCAGTGGGCTTACAGCGGACTTACTGGGGTCCTGCAGTGCAAGAGCTGGGTCCCCACTCCCGTCTCCAGGGTCATCAATCAGCGTTGGCGCGCTGGCACCCGCTGGCAGTGCCCGTCACTGGCGGCCGGGCCAGATTATTGGGGGTCCATTTGACTGAGATGGAGCGAAAAAGGGTTACCAGACACTCGAGGCGCTTTCCGTCTCATTGAACCTCCTTCACTTCCACCAACAACCGCAAACAACAGGTCGACTTCAAACACATCATCACGACCGTCATCGTCAACGTGCTATCATAGGACTCTGCACGTTTACGCGTTTGGTCGTTTTTTCCCCTTCTGCTCGTCGTTCGGCCGCGCGCTGTCTTTGTTTCTGCCGCCCGCCGATTGGCGAAAACTTCTGACCTATACGTACCCATACCCTTTCTCAGATTCTCGTCACTTTCAACATCCATCCAAATCCCGTAATACTCAGATCACTTGCACTTGCACCAGCTCTCGCCGCGCCCTTTTCACCATAGCGCGCTCATGTCAATCTCTGCTTCTCGCATCTTCACTTGATCAGCAAAGTTCTTTATCGCGGATAAGTCACGCACGTCTCGTTTTCACACCTTACTTGACCCCCCCCTGCCGCCTGGCGCGTGGCACATTCTTACCTTTGGTCTCTCTCTCATCTCTCACACACCCCCAAAAACCTGTCACTCGACCCGCTACTCCAGAGCATTCACCTTTACCTGCACCCACCTACCTACATGTACATGATCCATCACGTCCATCATGGCTGAGATCGGATCTCCCGCGAGGGAACCTTCCACCCGCGGCCGCGGCCGTGGTGGAAGAGGTCGCGGTGGACGAGGCAGAGGTGGTGGCAGAGGAGGTTCTACTGCTGCCGTGTCCAAGGCCGCTGCCACAAAGCCCGGCCGTGGCGGATCACGAAGAGGAAGAGCCAAGAACTTTTCCGATTCGCGTGTCCAAGCTGCCTACGAGCGTCAAAGACACCTCAAGCACACATATTCAGTCATCGCCCAGGCTCTCAGACCCGCCCTGTCTGAATTCGCTGAGCGCGCTATTGAGGAGGCCATCCAACATCCCGAGAAGTGCAAACACTATAGTGCTTTCGCCCCTGCCATTCTTCAGCTGAGGGACAATCTCGACACCAAACTTGCTGAGCACAAGCGACGTCTTGAAAAGGACCTCGAGCTTGCCGAGCATCTGTTCAACGCCGACAACTACGTGGCCGAGCAGGAGTTCAAGGTACGTTTTTCGCTTCTGCTCCCGGCCTGACGTTGGTCCCCGGCGGAGATTTCCCTGATGATCTTGGCATCCATTGTACTAACTAACCTCCACAGAATGGCTTTGAAGAGATTGAGGAGCAATTCTACGAAGGCACAGAGAACCGCCTACGCATTATTGACTCTCTTGCTAAGAAGGGACTGCCTGTTGATGTAAGTCGGAAATTTCATTTTGTCACCCATTTCATCCCAACTCTGCCACTCCTCACAAGATCCATTCCCACCCGCTGCGGTAATTGGTGGTGCAACTGCTGACACATCTCACTCAAGATTGTCGATGAACAGTATGAGTACAAGGTCATCTCGGATGAGCACTTCGACAACGAGTTTGGCATTTATGAGGCCTACAAAGATGGCCATCTCGTCCCCTACCCCTCTCGTGTTGAAGGTACCGAGATGTGGCAAAAGGCACGCGACGCCGAGGCTGCCATCGCCGCCGCTGCTGCCGCCGCTCCTACTAAGGGCCGTGGTCGCCGTGCTATCAACAAGCGGAGAGCACAGGAACAGCCTGAAGGCCAGCCAACTCCCAAGAAGAACACGAGAAGCTCAGCTTCTCCTGCGATTCCCCCTCCAGCGCCCGCCAAAGGTCTTCTCGCTTCCGCCGCCGAAGTTGAGGCTACCCCAACAGGCACGCCGCCTGAGTCGGACTCCCCTCCTGCGTCTCCTGAACCTGCTGCGCTCCGGAACGGCATGCCACCTCCCGCCGCCATTGCTACTGCAATCTCCAAGGCCCAGAATGCTACCAAGCTTTCCGCTCGCGAGAAGAGCCCCCCATTGCCCAAGGGTATTGCAGAGGCTGATGAGTATGGTTTCCGGATCTACAACCAACGGCCATCGATGCGGGAGAAGGGCATTAACAGTCGTATCCTCACTCCCCACAATGACTATTTCGACGATTGGCAGATCGGCTTCAGAGATACTACCAATGATGCCACCAAGGGCCACACTCGTGCCAAGCGCGGCAAGTACCTCGATGGTCCCAACAGCAACGGCTTCCATTTCGACATCTGGTGTGCCGGCTACGACTATTCGGCCTTGACTCCCGAGGACTTTGATCAAGACATGGTCAAGCTATATGGTGTCCATCCCAGATATGGCATCATCTTGCCCAACAGTGTCCATCCCAACATCCCAAAGACGCCACATGTTATGCCTGGCAAGCCTGTTGTCTACATCGCGAACCCTTCCGGCAGAATCTCACATGCCTCTCGCTCTTTCCTCAAGACTGTCAACCATCGCCGTACCGAGGATGCGCCCTGGCGTACCAAGGTTGGAGCCTCAATGAGACGCTTCTGCAAGCTTGAAGAGATCCAAGAGGATGACATTGACATCGCCGAATACGTTCGTTCTGACGAGGAACTTCGAAGCAAGTCCTTGGGCACTGCCATCAAGGAGTTGGAGGGTAGACCTGTTGTCAGCGAGGTACCATCTGAGGACGAGGAGTCCGAGGCAGAGGAGGAGCCTGCTCCTCAACCCGAAGCTGGATTTACCGACCTCTCTGTTCTCACCTATGCCAGCGCTTTCCTGGAAGCTCAGGAATCGAACAAGGCCCCCAAGCCCGCACCCAAGCCCGCTCGTTATGACGCGATCCGTGATGTCTTTACCGACTCGAAGCCTGCCGCTGCTCCTCAGCCCGAACCTAGCTCCAGCACCGGCCTCGACCTCTTGGCTGAGCTTAGCAGTGTCGTGAGCACCTCTAACCAGCCTGCTCCCAGCAGAGAGATGATCCAAGCTCAGGAGGACATTGCGGCTCCCGAGTCTATCATGGCCTACGAGCCCGCTCCTATCCATGAGCCCGTTCCCATGCATGAGCCTATGGTTATCCAAGACCACCAGCCTTATCCTGATGCCAGTGTCAACGGCACTGCTCCCACACAGGTAGGCCCTCATGCCATGCACGAAGTCGACCCCCGAAGCTCGCTTCCTCGAAGCAACGAACTCCCACCTGTCACCCCAAGCCAGATTCCCGTGGATCCCCGATACGGTCCCGTCGACGTTCCTCAAGGCTACCTGCACCAACCCCGTGCACAGCCGCCGATGCAACCTGGCGGCCCGGTGCATGGCCATCCTGGGGAAACCATGCCCTATCCCCCCATACATGAACACGCTGTGCCACAGCATCAGCCGGTGCGACCTTCTGAGTACGCACCTCACCCACCTCCAGGACACCCGGCTCAGGACCAGGGAGCGTACCTTTCGCACAGTGGCTACGCGAACCCACCGAACCCAGACCACCGTGATAGTCATATGGCTGCCGGACGTCCCATCGACCCGGGATACCCTCCTCGCCGCATGAGTGGTTACGCTGCCGAGGCTCCAAGCTACTCTCGCGCGTACTGGTCGCAGCCTCCCCAGGGCCCCCCTCCTGGTCCATCCGGCGCGCCAGTCCAGCCTGTGTCGGCTCCAGGCCCAGGACCTTCTCACTATCACTCACCCGCCCCGCCTGCAGCCCGAATCCCATTCTCTCACAATGCCAGCACTGATCCTCTACCTCCTCTACGACCGCCGCGAGGACGTACCCAGTCTATCCAAGATGATGGTCTGCTCGAGCCCAGTCTACGATCTGCCGGCCATGGTAATATGGGGAACTCGTATTACCCTCCAGGTCCTCCTCGCAACTACCATCGAGGCTACCCAGGCCCTGAGCAGCACGCGCCGCTGCAACCGATCGCGACTGATCGTATTCTGCCAAACCCGCAGACCACGGGGCAGGGATATATCACCTCGCCTCACCAGGGCTTTGCACACCAGGTCCTGTCTCCAACGTATGCGAATCCCCCTCCCATGCCTCCACATATGGCTCAAAGCCCGCAAGACAATTCTCAGGGTCTTCCCAACCCTCATCGTCATCGATCCACCCCTTCCGGGTCATCTGATGCCGGGAACAAGTACCGAAAGCTCCAGCCAGCTCCTGTCCCTGCGCATCGAGCCTGGCCTAACAAGCCCGAGCTCAAGACGATCCCGTACGACCACAAAGAGACAGGACTAGCGGCAGCCCTCCCCAGCTCCGGTCCTACCCAGATTCGAGGTTGGAACGTCAACCAGCCACGCAAGCGAGGTAAGGCGGACAAGAACGAACGTGGAGAGCTAGGCCAAGATCAAGACGCCCGATAGGGTGGTGGCAGCTCTTCCTCAACGCCATCTCAACAAGCTCTACCTACCAAGACTTCCTTCAAGTCTGTCCGGTTTGCCAAGCCACTCATTGGTCTCCCGCCTCTAGCTCCGAAGTCCAAGAACAAAGATACTGCTGCCCAGCCTCAGTCGATCCTCAAAGCTGAAGAGAAGTCTACAAAGAAGTCTGCGAAGAAGTCTGCGAAGAAGGCCGCGAAGAAGCCTGTGGACGAGTCTGAGGACGAGTACATGGACGAGCCTGTGGACAAGGCCGCAGCCAAGCCTGCAGACACCAACGGCTCATTCATCTCCAAGGACAACGTATTGTCCGATTCTGAAGACAACCCGAACAAGCGACGCCTGCGACCTAGGAAACGCAAGAACATGGAGACAGAGCCAGTCGAGGGCGACGTTCTACGTGTGGCTAAGAAGCCAAGAACCACGAAGGCTGCCAAGTCCAAGACTACGGAACAAGCCCCTGCCAACACTGAAGTTCAGCGCACTGCAAAGAAACCCAGAGCGTCCGGGAACGTAGCCATCAAGACCACTGCCCCTCGTGTCACTGACGAATCCATCAAGAACGAAGAGGCTTCCACTGAGGCTGATTTTCCCAAGGAGACCCTCTTCAACGGACATGAGTCGACTGCCATCAAGGCCAAAGCCGACGAGGAAGAGTCTTGAATTCAATCTCGAAAAGAAATGGCGATGAATACTATTCATCCTGGCTGAGAGCTACTCTCTTTAATGCCATTGCAGCATAGCTGCTACGATACCCTTGTTTTTATTTCATCAACGACGATTCTCGAAACTCCAGTACCAGGACGAAAGAGGATCAGAATCAGAACTGGAGGCATGTTCCTCCTACGTTCGCATCGACGGCGTTAGGCGAACCAACCCCCTGGTCACAGCACACACCAGGGACGGATGATTTGCGTGTTATTCTTGTTTCGGTTTACCATATCCCCCCAACTAATTTACTCTCGTCGACGCTGGCTTCATTTGGTGGCAAACTATAGTGCTGAACGCACTGAGGAAGGTTGATAGCGGCTACATGTTGCCTGGTCTGCAGGACTTGCCAACTTCCCCATCGTGTTCTTGTGTAAGAGTTACTTGGTTGCGGAAACGGAGAAAGGCATCAAATGGATGCTTCAGCAAGAGGACAGCCCGAGTGGCGTCCTACATGCGATATAAAAAGGGGACTCGCATTTGCTTTTTTGGAAGGGGAGGGGGATATACCGAGGATGATATATGAAGGTCGCGGAGGGACGCCCGTATATAGCCATAGCCAAGCAGCAAAATCGACGTGCATTAACTCATAAGTCTTGTCGTGTGACGTGAAGAAGTGTATCATCGAGTCACACAATTTGATTGTAGCCGTGTAGGCAACAGCAAAGCCGTAGCATTGGGACGAATCAATCCCTGGATAGCCGTGAAACGTGAAACGCAATGCTTTGGTAGGTGAGCGAGTGATGGTCATCACAGTTGTGATCAAACTTGAACAGACTAAGGAGAGCGATACGAGCTTTGAATGTCCCTTTTCAAGATTCCATGGGCGTGGTATGTCTTTTGATTTAATGTACAAAAAGGTATCATCTATCCACCACCCCCTTGACATCCATCCCAAACATCAAGATCAACATCAAGTAAATTAGCGCAAAAAAAGCAGAACCTTTGCTCGTCTCCTTTCCTGATCCCGAGAAATCTACTAGTCTTTGCGACGTGTCACTTCTTCCTCTAACTGGGTCTGTTTGTGAGGCTGATACCTCACGACATGTTCCCTGTCATGGTCTGCCGTCTCTAGTTTGCACCCCCGTTGCCGGGGTTCGCTGGTGCCTCCTGGGCAGGCTGCTCAGCCGTGGCTGCTGCGGGTTGCGGTGCTGCCTGCCGGGGGACTTGTTGAGGGTCCTGCTGAGGAGCCTGTGCAGGGTTGAACTGTTGCGTAGGGTCGGTCATGGCGGCATCCTGCATGGCAAGGGCCATACCGTTCTGCAGCCCACCGGGGATCATTATGGGATTGTTGTGGTGAGGTAGAGCGCCCATGGCGGTTGGGTCGATGCCCATGGGCAGGGCATCGATGGTTGTGGTAAGCATCATGGGGGCGCCGCCATTGGGCACCTGATGATCAGTGAGGAGTCCGGAGCCGAGGGAGCCCTCGGGGTGCAGAGGGTACATGAGGCCCTCCATGGTGTTACCGTCAAAGACGACCATGTTCTGGATGGGCTGCTGCGTCTGGCCGAGCACATTGATGACATCCTGAGCGAGTTGACCACCGAGGATGGCGGCGACAGGGGAGATCTCGCTGACGAGGTTCTGGAGGAAGCTGCGCAGAAACTCTGGACGGAGGGTCTCGCTGGGTAGACCGAGGGCCTTGTGCTTCTGGGTGGCAATCTGCGTGAACATCTTAAGGTCATCGCGATTGCTAGGGACGCGGCCGCCCTGGATTTGCATGAACTCCCATAGGGCGCGAAGGCATGAGAGCGCAGGGGTCACGCTCTTGAGTCGTCGGCGGGACTGGGTGTATTCCTCGGGAAGGCCACCAACGTCGCTAGCGAGGAACCATGTGGAATAGAGCTCGCGCTTGGTGACAGACTCGATTGTCTTGGGGCCCTCCTTGCGGGTCTGGACGTCGACGATGGTGCGAGTACGTGTCTCGGGGCCAGGGACGGTTGGTACGTTTCCGAGATCACGCTGGATGACGTAGTCATGCTCGATGAGATCGCTAAAGATGAATCCGTAGAGGCCGTGGCAGCCTGCGGCGTAGAATGCCTTGCAGTTAAGGCGGGTGGCGGTGTTGATGATGTTGAATGACTCGGGGTCAAGGTCAGTGGCAATAACGATGTCGTAGCCAGCAAAGTAACTGGGTCCCTTTGTCTTGACGCCTTCTGTGTCGACGTGGACACGAACGCGAGGGTTGAGCTTCTGGAGGGCGGCGCTCGCAGCCTGGGCACGGTTCTGGCCGATGATACTGTCATCATCAGAGAGGAAGAACTGGGAGCCGCGGTCGGCCTCAGTGACGACTGCGCCGTCCAATAGGGTGAGAGAGCCAATGCCGGCGAGAACAAGGTTCTTTGCGATCTCGTTGGCGAGAGCCTTGATGGTGATGAGGAGAATGTTTGCGCTTTGAATCTTGGCCTGGGCGGCCATGCCCCAGAGGCGGATCTGGCGATCATAGAGAGCAATCTCATCTGAACATGTTAGAGCTGGCGTATATGAGATTGCTGGTGCGAGACTTACCAGCACTGACCGTGGCAGGTGGTGGTGCCACAGGAACACCAAAGGCGTGAGGTTGGCCGTTTGGCATAGCCATTCCAGGCTGCATCATGAAGGCTGAGGGGTCTGCTAGAGGCATCTGCATGGCAGCGGCCAACATGGTGGGATCGGCCATGAGTGAGGGATCAGGCATCATGCCAGCCATGGCTTCAGCGTTCATTGAACCGAGGAGATGATCTGGTAGCTGAGGAATGGCGTTGCCGTTGCCGTTGAGGTTGGCGCCAGCGTCGATAGGAGGCATCGCAGCAGCGGCGCTGGCATCTGGGAGCTGCTGAGCCTGAGGCGCAACCGGAGGTTGGCCTTGATTCTGGTTTGAGGTGTCCATCGGAAGAGACTCTGCGCGGGAAGGGAGGAGGACAGGAGAGTGATATTAGTGAGTAGACGGAGGCAGAAGATACCCTTGTCGTTGTCTGCGATGTTGGCGCAAGGCTGCGAGGCTACCGAGAAAAGTCGCAAGAGGTTGTTATTGATGAGATGAGGCGAAACGCGCGTGACAAGGAATGCCCAGCCCGCTGGGTTATAAGCAGATGGAGCTCTCACAATCAGCCCAAGACCCTCATGCGCCGTTTACTGCTGAGGAGAAGGCAGGTATCCGAGATTGCAGGCGTAAACGAGGTGCGCCTCTTGGTGTTTGTTTGCTTGCTCGTGGACGTGACCTTTTTTTGTGATGTGATATCATATATCGAATCTCGGAGGATGGTAGGTGCCTTTCAAGGTCGCAAGCTGGGAGTGAAGTTTACTGAGCTGGCCGTTGAGAATGTGGTTCTGATTGGTTGAGGGAAATTGTTAGTGGGATCGCCTGTGCGGCTGCGTGTGGGGGGGACAAACGCGCCCTGGGGAACGGGTCAAGGGGGATACATTGGGTTGAACAGAGAAGGTTGGATGTGAATATGGGTGTATCCTATAGATTGAATCTCATTTGGCACTCACGGCTACTTGCATTCTGTCCTCACAGTGTTTCTCAGCTTGTAGTGATTTGCTTATAGCTCGCATGATGAAGCGGCTAGGTACTGTACCGGGGAGAGGGAACCGGCATGGCGGTACCTGGCCGTCCAGTCACGTGTGATAAGCGCGGATGCACCTCTCAACCTATGGATTCGCAGGCTGTAAACCAAGACCGAGACAAGCAAACACAGGCTTCCCCAGCTAATGAGTGAGCTGAGCTGGCACGGGAAGGCTTGCTGCACTGATTCTATAATAAGACACCGGGAAAGCAAGACTTGGCGAACGAGAGCAACGGGTTGTGCTATGCAGGTAGTCTTGCACAGCGCATAGCGTCTTGCAAATCGGGTGCTGCAGAGGACCGGTCCAGTCCAGTCTAGACGTTGCACGCCATTCGGCTAGTGAGAAGATACCTACACACCGCAAGAGTGACAGGGCTTACAGCATCTGTGTTTGAGCCAAAGAAGAGGAGTAAGGGTTGTAATGGAAATGAGAATGCCTATCCTCACACACAAACACGCATGCCTGCTGACAGCAATTCCCTGCACGAGTGGCTCTCAACGCCTTGTTCCCCTAAGAAGCCACCAACATTGGGGCACATACAGGGCCTCCCTCGCTGTGGCTTTACCGCCTTTATCCACAAGCAACCCCTCCATCATCTTTTCGACCACGGTCCATTTCGCCCATTTCAATCTCATTCATCTATCTACTTGCCTAGGCTACGACCTCAAGATATCAGCTCAAAGAAAGTCGTTCGAATCTCTCGTCTCGATACCCGTCCGCTTGCGCTTCCTGTATAGATCTTGATATCTGTACATACTTGGTATCCATATACCTACCCTCTCGCCGCCCTTGGCCAGAGATCCCTCTCGTCTTTTGGGCGTCGCTTCTCTTCTCTTCTGATGGTGAGCCTGCCCACCCGCTTGCCGCCCTCTCCGCTCGCCCACCCCCGCCTTGTTGGAGACCCTACCTGCTCTGTAGGGGAAAGGCCGCCGTCACTATGATGCCCCCCCTCTAGGCTCATGTGTGCTGTGCCGCCTGACCTTCTTGGCTGGGGGCCATGGACTGAGGCAAAATGTGGACTTCAAAATCCCACCATGTCAATGTCCTGGGCGAGCGAAATAAAAGAGACTTGGGGACAGTCGGGCACAAAGCAAAAAAAAGACATAAAAAAAGAGAGGCGGAGTTGTAGCTCACACAAACCCCACAGTCGAGTCATTTGCACCACAGGCTGCTCCCCAAACCGTCGTCACTTCTTCCGAGAATCAACTGAGGATCCCGACGCCTGGCCGTGACTCAAGACCTACCTACCGACCGGGCACCAGATCGAGCGTCCCGTCGTTCACGTGGTAGAGCATAGGTTCCCTGTTCTGTTCTGTCCTGTCCTGTAGAACTCTAGCCTCGTGCTACCGTCTGTAACAGCACGGTACTGTGCAGGACGATACAGTACATTACATTACCACAGGCCTCGCCCGCCGTTAACTTATCCACATTTCTTCTGCCGAACCGCCATCGTCGACCGCTCCCCCCACGTCATAGCCGCTCGCCGAACGACTGAACCTCCCCTCCTCATCCGTTGTAGTCACAAGTCACCATGTCTTCCCGGTCGGGATCAAATTCCCACCGTCGCCATTCCCGAGAGCCTCACGACGACTTTCCACCGCTGCCTCGACTACCCTCTCTGCGAGCATTAGCCCGAGACCGAGACAGTCCCTCGCCGAGTTCGTCCAGCCGCCCTCAGTCCCGACATTGGTCGACCGCATCACGCCGCGCCGAGCGCATCCGAAACCTCGAGAACCGCACTCCGTCTGCGGGCTTTGACGATTTTGAACGTCCCATGGACGACGGCTGGCCGACATCTCGCCGCATCCGGATCGCCGCACCCGAGAGCAACAACCGTCCTACCAACCTCGAAGACCTGGATCGTCACCTCGAGGAGGCCAACTCGCACCTGCGCGCCCTGCTGGACCTACAAAACCACCCCAGCTTGACACCTCCGCTTGTGCCCTCCAACTACTCCCCGACCCTCCGCCCCCAGAAACTCCCCGACTCGAACCGACGACACAAGCGCCGGAAGCTGGATTCGGACAGCCTCGCGCCCGCCTTCAAGGGCTTTCGCTATGGAAAATACGGCCAGGTCGAGCCTGGCCAGCTCCAGATGGAGATT
>JALLKD010000124.1:0-73876 GCA_023509735.1 Fusarium liriodendri
CTGGCGGCTGGCGGTAAGTGGGCGGCGAACAGAACCAAGTCTGAGCACAATCAACCCACCAATGGTCTGACTTGTGGACTAACAAGGTTTTGAAGATCACGGAGGGGCTCATAAAGATGATCAGTTGAAAAATCGATTCAAGGATGCACCTATCAAGTGATCATAGCTATGGCACAAGCCAGGATTGAGACACGATCCTTTCCACATATCTTAGTTGAGAGATGGTGCTCGCTCCACTTTGAGTTACATAGAACAGAGACTTGGCCAATGTTTGCATTCCAAAAATTATCGTAGTCCCTATCTTGCCTTTGTAGAGTGACGAAGCGTAATGGCCAAGACTGCAGCTATTGTAGCTCAGCAGTTGAGATGTACAGATTCGCTACCTCCATCACCATTGCTTTTCTTCCATAAACTTCCAGCATTAGCGCACATTAAAGGCACTTGCATCGATTTGAGAATCATCATGGCAACTCGATTGAAATAAAATGGTGTTTACTACGTCGGATCAAGTTCCTCATAGAAAGAGATGTCGGTGGGGGACCAGCAACAAATGTACCTGAGGCATTGTGGTGTCTATCTACGCCAGGTGCAGCATAAAGCACAGACAGATCCATTTCAGCCATATTTGATTCACTCATTTATTCATTGCCAACTGGGGTTTGCTTTCCAAGTCTCGAATTTAGAACGCAAGATGTATAGGGGAGCGCAGATCCACCACCGATTTATAAAACTCGACAGTAGACATCGCCCGCTCCGCGATGCCTTCAGGCGTAAAGCCAAATTTCTTCAGAAATCTGTTAGCATAGGCTCAACTTGATCATCATGCATGGACTTACCTTAAAGACCTCGTTAGCCGGGCCAGATGCCCCGAACTGATCGAGCCCAAACTGCTGATGTGCATATCTGCTCCATCCCATCGTGCTCAACACCTCGACAGACAACGCGGGGATCCCGTCTGGTATGACGGAAAGCCTGTAGCCCTTCGTCTGGGAATCAAAGACTTCGAAGCACGGCATGGAAACAATCCGGGTTCTGATGCCGTGGTTGTCTTGCAAATACGCAGCTGCCGCAACGCACAGAGACACCTCCGAACCAGATGAGACGATCGTAATATCAGCTCCGTCTACCTCTTTAAGGGTGTAGCCACCTTTGCAGGACTTTTCGATGGAAGATCCTTCAAGGTGAGGGAGATTCTGGCGGCAGAGGGCTAGGATGGTAGGAGTAGACCTCGACTCAAGAGCCACCCGATACGCAGCACTTGTCTCGTTTCCATCGGCAGGCCGCCAGACCATCAGGTTAGGCAAGGCACGTAAATGGCTCAGTGTTTCTATAGGTTGATGCGTTGGTCCGTCTTCTCCCAGACCGATTGAGTCGTGAGTGGCGATCCAGATGGTCCGGAAGCGAGACAAGGCAGAGAGGCGCACGGCGCCAGCAGCGTATGAGACAAAGTTGAGAAAGGTCCCTGCGTAGGGGATGACGGTTCCGTAGGCTGCAAGGCCGTTCATGATAGCTCCCATGGCATGCTCGCGGACGCCGTAGCGGACGTAGCGGCCCGAGTAATCGCCTGACTTGCTGGCCTGGAAGTCGACGGCACCATTCCAACGAGTCAAGTTTGAAGGAGTTAGGTCGGCAGACCCACCAAACAGCTCCGGGATGACAGATTCCAGCTTGCCAAGGATGAGCTCCGAGATCTTGCGAGTTGCCACTGGAGGGTCAGATGGGCAAAATGTTGGCAAATTCTTCTCCCAGTTCTGGGGAAGGTCACCGGCCAACCGCCGTGAGAGATCCGCATGTTCGGCAGGGTATTCAGTAGCGTATTTCGCCAGCAAAGTGTTCCAGTCCGACTCGAGTTTTGCGCCCCTCGCCGACTGTTTTTTGCACAGGTCATAGACCCCTTGAGGGACAGCAAATGTTTCCTTGGGATCAAACCCAAACTTGAGCTTGATCTGTCTGATATCCTCCTCCTTGAGCGGATTGCCGTGCACGCCATGAGTACCTTGTGATAGGGATCCATAGCCAATGGTAGTTCTCACTTTGATCAATGAAGGTCTGTCCTTGACCTGTCGTGCCGCCTTAAAGGCAGCAGCTATGGCTTCAAGGTCGCCATCGCCATCATCAACGGTGAGGACATGCCAACCGTAGGATTCGTAACGCTTGACGACATCTTCAGTGAACGTGCAGTCGATATCGCCGTCGATCGAGATGTGATTGTCATCGTACATGCAGATGAGGTTGCCGAGCTGAAGATGGCCTGCTAAAGAACAAGCCTCGCTTGCAACACCTTCCATCAAACAACCATCGCCGAGGAAACAATAGGTGAAATTTTCAATCAGAGTGTAGCCAGGTTTGTTGAAAACTGCAGCGGTATGCGCTTGGGCCATGGCCAGGCCGACGGCATTGGCAACGCCCTGGCCGAGAGGCCCAGTTGTTACTTCGATTCCAGGAGTATGCTTCGCCTCGGGATGTCCTGGGGTTTGGCTGCCTAGTTTCTGTCTCACATAATCGTCAGCATAGACTCCTCCATGATGTTGACCAAAGCCAGGGAAAATACTGACTCGGAAATCCTTTATGTCATCCATGGAGACGTCATATCCGTACAAATGGAGAAGGGCGTACTGTAGCATACAGCCATGTCCGTTTCTAAACCCACGTGTTAGTCCTGACCTAGAGCAACTGAATCAGAACTCACGAAAGAACAAACCGATCCCGGTTTAGCCATTCCGGGTTCTGGGGACTGAATGTCAAGAATCTGTTAAAGAGAACATGGGCCATAGGTGCCATTCCCCTGAATGCCAATGAGCGACGGGGCACGCCGGGTTTCCTCGCTATGAACTTACATAGGTGCACCAGGGTGGCCCGAATTACTGCGGAATGTCGCGTCAACCTATTAAATGTGAGCTTCAGAGACCTTCCGTCCCCAGCAAGACCAGGGTCAAAGGCGGACAGTTTTGGGGAGGGGGACCATTTCATACCGCAAGTAGACGGATGGTGTTCACCGTCAGCTGGTCAATCCCGTCTCTAGTCATGATGAACAAGAATGCGCATTCACTTGACGTGTTGATTGTCGAGGTTTTGGTCTCTTTGGCTGCTTCTGGAGGTGACAACTCGCGACGTGCACTGATCGAATGTCGCTTTATACAAGGATGAGAACTTGGACTAATGCAGCAACCCTCGGTGTTCTAGCCTGCCCACAATCCCCTCACCCGGCCTGTGTAAGCTGATGCCATGAAACTGCATTCTTAGGATGCTCATCTCTAGCACGGCACAATCTGCCGCAGCCTCGATGCTATTGGATAATTGGTGGCGAGCACAAGCGGGTAGCGGATGGCGGGTAGCGGGTAGTGGGCACGCTGCATGCAAGGGTTGGCAGACAACCTCTTCAACCAATGAAACAACAGGGGTCGCGTGGCCGCCGGAGGCTTCAAGTCAAGCCTGTTTAGCAGATCGGATGGTACGGTGACTGCTTAAAATCTTCAGGCATGAGAGAAACAAATCATCCCCGTAGGGTATGTGATCCGCTTCCTCTCAAGAGCAATAGAGCTGTTGAGACCTGGACCTAACGTCACAAACCCGCAACACTCGACTTCCTTTCATCTTTTCACCTTTGACACTTGTGCTTCATTATTGGCTTCAGTAATTCGCCATCAATCATGTCGAATCCGAATCCCGCAGGAGTTGCCGAGATCGAGAGGTTATCTGAGAAGTTACTTGGTGAGTTGCCAGAAGCCCACCCTGCATGACACCTATCCTCTAATGCCTACATAGCCATGATGCAGTCTACAGACAATGAAAGAAGAGTAGTCATCGGAATCTCGGGTGTCCCTGGTTCAGGAAAGTCAACCTTGGCCAGAATTCTAGCTGCACGGGTCAATGCCTTGTGGAAATCCCGGAACGAGATGGCCGGATCTATCGCCGTCGACATTCCGATGGATGGCTTCCATTATAGCCGAGTCCATCTCGCATCCATGTCAGATCCGACCACTGCCATTCATCGACGCGGTGCAGCCTTCACATTTGACTCAGATGCTTTCCATGGCCTAATCCAGCAATTGGTCAGAACACCAGCGCAGTCACTCAAAGCACCGTCATTTGACCATGCCGCAAAGGACCCGGTGGAAGATATAATCGATATCCCGGCGTCAGCTCGCATCGTGTTAGTCGAAGGCAACTACTGTGCTCTGAACAGACGTCCGTGGAGCGATGCGGCTAGCCTCATGACGGAGCTTTGGTATGTTGATGTTCCGGCTAAGATTGCCCAGGGACGAGTAGCACGGCGTCATTTGGAGAGTGGGATTGTAGTGGATGAGAAAGAGGGTTGGGAAAGGGCTACTGGGACGGACGAAATGAATGCGAGGGATGTGAGGGAGAACCGGCTGCCCTGTCATGAGATTTTGACCTTCATTTAATGTAAACTCTACTGAGACTTGAAAGTACGGGTTAAAAATCTCGTCTTGCTGCACTGGGTTGTTTATGTGGCAGCATGAGTGGATAATAGTCTTGAAGGTCTTAAGTGACAGACTGAATACCTAAAGGTAGCGCAATAGACGATTTTCACTTTTCTCCTATTTCTATTCATCCTCTGCACGCGTATCCAAGGTACCTCAAATGTGATCATTGTTGGCATCATTAGGGTTCAAGGTTGTAATGTGTCCATTGACGTGCGTTGATGTTATAACCGATGGAGACGTCATTGATACAAACAGTGATTTGAGACTTTGCGCTGTAATTAACGTCACGCTTCTCCCTCTACCAAGCGCAGTGTCCTCCATCAACCCTCAGATCCGCCGCAGTCATATAGCTACTAGCATCACTCAGCAAGAATAGAATCGGTCCCCGAAACTCATCCACCAAACTAAGGCGATACAGCATATTATCCCCAGTCCACTGCTCCTCTATTCCAGGCTTCTTGAGCGCCTCTGCTGTCGCCGGCGTACGGATGTAGCCCGGCGATAGCGAGTTGACGCGGATCAGCGGCATCCCCTTTCGGGATCCCCATTCTGCAGCTAGGGACCTTGCGAGTTGAAGGACGCCAGACTTGGAGCTGTTGTAGGCCGCAGTATCGACGCCCTGCACATAGTGAGCAATGATCATTTCCTGACTGTGGGATTAATACCTTGTTGACAACTGTGCCGCTCATGCTGGCCACAAGGACCATACTCCCGTCAACGTTGGATTTCTTCATCTCAAGTGCCACGGCCTGCGCTACTGCAAAGGTACCCGTGACATTGATCTCCATCAGCCGACGGAATCTCTCGATGGAAAACCCTTCGGCAGGGCCGTTGTCAGAGACACCGGCACAACCCACAAAACCCCGGATTGGATATCTCAGACCGGGGACGAAGCTCGCAAACGTCTCTGGGATAGCCTTCGCGTTAGTGACGTCGAGTTGTTGGTACGAAATCTGGCCATAATGTTGCTTCGCTAGGTTGTTGAGTTGGCCTGCCATGCTTGTCAGATAAAGTCTAGATGATGGATCGGTCAGACCTACTCCAGGGCTCTGCTGGGGGTTTCTCAAGAACATCGAGGCAAACAACGTCTCCCCCGGTCTCCAGGATAGTCCCAGCTACCTCGATTCCTAGATAGCCAGCTCCACCAGTGACTGGTTCCTTCTATTAGAAGTGGTTGAATTAAGATGTCGCAAGTGAACTGACTGACGATGGTGCGACCATCAAGACGGAACAAGTCGGCTGAGCGAACTTGAGGCCCGCCCTGCCGCTGCTTTACCTCGCGAAACTGGGGGTCTGCCGTGTTACTCATACTGGTGTTTGTCAGGGCTCAGGTTGGTGTGTTCAAGGAGTCCGAAACTTGAGTTCAAGCCGATGGTCGTTGTTCTTGAAATTGGTATAATTCCCTTTCTTTATTCCCATCCAGTTGACAGAAGTTTGACCACTGTAGTCTCCTCTCTGATCTGCAGGTTGTGACGTAGAGGAAGGCCTCATCAGCGGGATGCGGCCCTCCCGCTTGCCGCCCGCCTAAGTGGCGGCATCTTGTCCGCCATCTCCACACACCCACCACGTCTTGCATGGGTCCTCGCTTGACTTGCCGACGTTACTAGATTCTGATGTTATTAGTTTCGCCGCGGCTGCAAAGTCCGCCTTAAAGACTGCCGAATATTTGATATCTCAAGGGATGCCCAACTCCTCGACTCCAATCAACCACACACACACCACCTTCCTCAACCTTACCCATATCGACCAAACATGACGCAAAAGACTGTTGAGCGGCCTCTTGAGGGCAAGTTGGCTATTGTTACAGGCGCCTTTCGCGGTAAGTCACATACTAGCCTGCAAACTCTACAAAATACTCACGCCGGAAGGAATCGGCGCTGCCATCACCAAGAACCTCGCTGCCAAAGGTGCCCACGTCTTGGGCGTCTACACCTCCGAGTCGTCAACCAATACGGCACAAGAAATGATTGCCTCGCTCTCAAACGAGCACGGTGTCAAGATAGTCGCTGTCAAAGCAGACCTCAACTTCTCCGAAGCAGCAGCCAGCCACGTCATCGAGACGGCCAAGTCTCAGTTTGCCGACTCCAACGGCAACCTCGTCATCAACATTCTTGTCAACAACGCAGGTGTCGGAGGGGATTATGCACTTGGACAAGTTCCCGTCGCCGAGTTCCACCGAATCTACGCCGTCAATGTCCTCGCCCCCATAATGGTCACCCAAGCCGTGCTCCCCTTCCTCCCCCACGACCGATCCGGCCGCATCGTCAACATCTCGTCCGTCGCCTCGTCCATGGGCTTCAAGACACATACGCTCTACGGTGGCACAAAGGCTGCCTTGGAAGCCATGACGAGGACCTGGGCTCGCGAGCTGGCAGAGCGTGCGACTGTCAATACCGTCAATCCCGGGCCCGTCGAGGGAGACATGTATTGGGCGGCGGGTGAGGATTTCTGGAAGCAGCTTGAGCCGTTTCAGCTTGCGACACCTTTGTCTGCGGTGAGAGAGGGTGTTGATCCTCCAGAACTGACCAAGCTAGCGAACGAGAAGATGGCGGGCCGACGACCGGCGTACTGGACCGAGGTTGCTAGCATAGTAGGCATGCTGTGCGGGGAGGAGTCGGCCTGGTGCACTGGAAGTGTTGTTTGTGCTAATGGAGGATTGAAATTTTCTCTGTGAATTGATCTAGACTACCTAGACATCAACTATTTTATCTTGCTTTCGAGGAGTAAAATTTCATCTTGTGATGTAGGGTCCTAAGAATCAGGCCCGCAGCTTCTGCGCTCGAGTCTCGGGATGTCCAAGGTTGTATGAAATCAGGTATCTCTCTCAGTATTAAGTCAATGTCTGGTACCAGATGTTGTAGCTTCGGCGTAGTCGCTGCCATGGAAAGGATCATGGAGTTGGACAGACACCTGTATGAATCATCAGTATCAACAATCACATTTGGGTTTCGTTTCCTTACGCCTGGATGGTCATCCATGAGTAATGCGTCCTCTTGTCAAGAGTATAAACCCCAGTCTTGATGTAATTTCGAGAGCTCTCGATGCACATGGCCGAGTACCTAGTGACAAATGCCGGGAGGCCGTGTCCATCAGGCCAAGTGGTAGCGTAGATCAACGCTGGCCGACTAATAATGTGCTTCGCTGACCAGTATCGAAGCCTCAGCCAGGCATCTTGGGTATCATGAGGTACTGTCGTGGACAAATCTGGCTTGATGATCTCGGGCAGGGAGTCATACCAGACGTCAAGCTGCCGCTCCAGCTCGCTAAACACGCCTTCCAGCGACATGAGGACCGACAGGGCAGACTGCTGGCCAGTTGGGTCCGAAATCGACAAGGTAGGTGAGTTGGAGGGGCTTAATGCCTCCTTAGTTCCAGAAGCGTAGACGGCGTTGTGGATCCGGTTGAGCAGGCGGCGGATGGAACAGAGAGCCAGGAACATGAGGCCGTCCCGATCTGTGTGATTACCGAGACGGGGGAAGTACATGCGGTCTATAGCGACTTCTATACCGCTGCGTGGAAGGTGAAACTCTGACAGACTGTCACTACAGCGAAAGGTAAGCATGCGAGTTGGCATCGCGCGTAGAAAAGTTACCATTCAATGACAAAGCATGTCCAGCACAGGCGGCTAAGCATCTCGTTTTCGTTAGCATTGCGAGCATTCGCCGTGGGTCTATAGTTGGTCAGTCTCAGGCGCTTTTTCTGACTCCGTGTCCAATACTAACTGTTGTGCCAGTAGCTGCAGAGAGTTTGAGGCCATGCAGGTCATCTTCCAAGCAGCGAGCGGCTGGGCCTTGAAGCAAAGATACACGCCAGCTAGAATTAGCCCAGTTGGTAGAGACAAACTTGGACCGAAAGATGTCCCCCACTGCATCATCAGAATGCGATAAGCCAAGCTAAAATATGACATGCCCGGCATATCCTGGCTCGGGTCGACAGCACTCTCTGTAGAGCCCTGTTCGCCCAGAGCCAGCACGAGCAGACACACAGCCAAGTCGGCGTCATAGTCGCAGCCAGCCCGAAAGGTTCTCTCAAAGAGCTCGGGGAAGGATTCCTGGTCTACCACGGGGAATTTGGGGTGGATGTATGAGAAGAAGTTGGACACCAAGGGAGTCGTGCTCTCCCGGTCCAGATCCAATCCCGCGAAGAGCGAGGAAAGATCTTGGTCCAAGTCAAGCTGAGATGAGAATGACTGGGATGATTCAATATCATAGAAGAGACTCGGGGGATAGTAGCCGACCAGGTTCCTGATAGGTTGAAGCGAAAAGAGACTTGAGGTGGTTGTGTGATGGCCGACTGGAATGGTGATGTATGCTTCCTCGTTGCCTGACGGCACATCCCTGGCCCTGCTCGGCAAGTCGGCGTCGTTGTGGGATTGCCGAGGCCGGACTACAGGCAGTAGCTGTCTCCAGGTGTTTGGTGAGAAGGCGGGCATCAAGGCCTCCGGGGTGGAGAGGATACCAGCGAATGCTAGTTCATCCACTACAACGTCTTGCTCTGGAATAGCTGGAGCATGACCCGATTGAGGACTCACCTGCTCGTCTGTTTCCATGACTAAGGGTGCCGGGCTGGGAGAGCTCTGGGTGTGTTGCGAAGGCGTGTATTGAGCCGGTGCTCCGTCTGGAGGCGTGACAGAGTGGTGCTGCCGAGTCTCCTGCTCCTGCTCCCGATCTTGCTGCTGCTCTTGTTGGTTCCTGAGCATATTCTCCAAGTCATTGATGCGCTGCAAAAGGCCTTCGTTTGAGGCATTCTCCTGTCTAGCCTTTTGTCTGATATCAAGGTTTAGCATGAGACTGTTGGCCAACTATGGAAAACAAACATATCGGAGATTCTGCCTGGATACTCGCAGTCAACACTGGAGGCGGCACAAAGGCCGCATGTAGGCTTGACTCCATCACATCGCCGCTTTCTACATCTTCTATGAGCGGGCCCCTTAGGATGGATTTGAGCTCAGCTTACCGGTGGCGGCAGAATAGGCATGCGATTGGGGCGCGTCGTCTTGCAAAACTCATTGCCGCATGGAGAGGTTGGATGAATTGAAGCCGAGTCTGCGGTCGTTGAATGCCGTTCTGTAGGCTGTTGTTGCATAGTTACTGCGGAGAGGGTGACGTTCGATGCCCCATGGACCATTAGCCCTCGTTTAACCTTGATCTAGTATATCACGTGCCACCAGTCCAAGTCAGTGTTATCCATGATTGGCTGACCAACAGACTTCATGTCCATGGGGGTAGAAGTAGAGATATAGCACTCGTTTCGACGATCAAATATTCTGATTATAACAACATCCTATTGATGATCTGGGGGATAGCCGGTGATTTGAAATCTGCACTCAGATAAGACGCTCTGGGTATAACTCGAGGTGCCGGTGCCGCACTTTTCGGACCCCGAGGATGTGCGAGTCCCGAGCTGATGGCCGCACTCTAACTTACGAATCTCCTTACTAACCTGTGCATCATTTCCCTCAGGAGTGACGCGTTGAAACCTTAAATCAAGCTCCCTTCGCTTCCCTATCATATCTACCTTGTTTGCGCCGATTCGTGTTCCACTTCCCGAGGCTTGCACCACCCATCTGGCCCTTTCCTAAGCTTCTTCAACACTATATTTGAGAAATACTCTCACATTACCATAGCATGCCGACATTTCTCGTTGTAGGCGCCACAGGCCAACAGGGCGGCGGTGTCGTGGAAGCTCTCCTCGCATCGGACTACCCCAACCTGACCATCCGAGCCTTGACACGAAACCCGTCGTCATCGTCCGCCCAGGCTTTGGCGCGTCGCGGCGTGCAGCCGGTCAAAGGTGATCTGCTGGATCGCCAAAGTATCTCCAAGGCGCTCGAAGGAGTCGACGCTGCGTATCTTGTGACTGACTTTCGGGGCCCGGAGGATGTGGAGGGCGAGCTCAAGCAGGGGAAGCAATTTGTGGACGTCGCGAAGGAGGTTGGTAGGTACTCCCAAATACTCTCAATAGTATTTTACTTCTATACTTACATACAGAATAGGCGTCAAACATCTAGTCTTCTCGTCCGTGGCAGGTGCCGACATCTCTAAGCCCGTGGAACATTTCTACAGCAAATACAAGATCGAACAGTACATCAGAGAATCAGGCCTAGGTTGGACAGTCATTCGGCCCGTTGGCTTCATGGAAGTGGTCCCTTCTCCCGGAGTCGGCCGATTCTTCTTTCTTAGCGCCATGGCCTCCCTCATGGGTAACACCAAGCAGAGATATGTAGCCTGCAAGGACATTGGCAAGGCGAATGCTCTTGCTCTTTTGAACCCTGAAAAGTTCAACTGCAAGGTTGTGACGATTGCCGGCCAGGTCGCTGATGTGGACGAGCTTCAGAGTGCTTTGGAGAAGGGCGAGGGTCAGAAGGGGTGGGGGAGGATCTGGTTGCCTCGGTGGGTGATTATCCGACTGACGCCTCATCATTACCGGCAAATGTTTGATGTAAGTTTTGCATCTGCCAGGGAACACATTTGAAAGCTGACTTGGACAGTGGTTGTACTATGACAACTGTCAACCGGGAAGTGTGGAGGAGACTAGGGAGTTGATCCCTGATTTGTTGTCGATCGAGGATTGGGCAAGGGATCAGAAGAACCAGCGAACTAAGGGTGAATGAGGGAATTCGACCAGTTACATAATCAGAAGGATGGATTCTATCTCCAAACACCCCTTTACATGGTTGATCCTCAGATTGGAGAGAAAGAGCCAGTATCTGACTGGGCCTTCATGCCTAAGAACGGGGATGCTATGGTCTGAAGCCACAGGAAGAGCCATGAATTTAATCTTTCGGGTGTTAAGTCATAGAAATAGCTTAGATTTAGGTATCCGTAAATTAGTTGTAAGGATCATAACAAACTTGGGAGTCAGTTTCTATCATTATGAGCTAATGCTCATTCATTTAGTCGCAAATATTCTGTTGAAATGAACACACAAAGGTTGAGATCTTCAGTGAGCCAGTGCCTAGTCATCACAGCCGGGTCACCCTCATCCGAGGAATTCCAAGATGCGACTCGCTTCCGCTGTTCACGTGGCTTGGGGGCCAGCGCAACATTGGTACCTACACGAACAAACACTGAGGGGCTATCGGCGGCAATGGTAAAACAGACAAGTGTCAATACATAACAACATTAAACCTCCATGCTGCAAATCACCATGACTGTAAAGCGACAATTTCTCCATATTCGGAGACGAAAGTCGAGCACAAGAAAAGCCATTTCTGCTTCTAGAGCTGAGCTCCTGCTGCTCGAAGCTGAGCTGGGCTGAGCTTGGGCTGAGCCTGACTAAGCTTTGGGCGGGGATCTCACCTTTGAGGGAGATCTAGGACATCTGCGTTGCCATCCTCTATCCGTGGCCCTGAGGCGATGGCCTGGAGACGACTATCATGGATCCCGCAAGTATTATTGGGACTACGTCAGCTGTCATTTCCTTTGTCGATTTCATCGGGAAAGCAGTGAGTACGGCCCGCCAGCTATGTGACGCAGGAAGCATCGATGAGTATGAGCAGCTAGGCAAGCTGACGACCACCCTCGAGTCGTGCATCACCAGCCTGAAAAAGCGAGGAGAAGCTGGCGATCCGCAGCTGTCTGACGAAGAGAAGAGCGCACTGCGGGTCGCCAAGCAATGCAAGCAGATTGGTGACTCAATCCGGCGTCTTCTGGGAAAGATGAAGGCCCCCGAGCCGACGTTAAAGCAACAAACTTCCAGGGCGGACAAGCTACTGGACAAGGTCACCCGAGCGGCAAAGACTGGAAGAGTCGCCTTGTTTGTGCTCTGGAATAAGCAAGAAGCTGACGATTTGCGGAGGCAATTCGACTCCTGCACAATTCAGCTGAATGCGCACTTGATAAGAATGGCGAGGTAAGTAGAAGCCAGAAAGAATCCCAAGCGCCCGAATACCTTCCCGAAGCAGGCTAATTGCTCCCTCAGCTCCGATATTACCGAAAAGCTTGATAGTTTACTGACGGAACAACTTCCGCGATTATCCAAGGACATGGGACTCATGAAAACCAAATTGGGTCAGATCTCGAGAGACCAGACGCCTTTTTCACGCACACTCGTGGCCTTTGACAAGAAGTTCGACGGGACATCTGAGAAATTTCTACTGCAGTTGGAAAGAGTCCGAAAAGCCCTTGAAGTCTCAGACTTGACGCTGCATGCCATCAACCATCGGCGAATTCTCAATGCCATTCGCTTCAAAGAGATATCGGTCAGATATGACCAGGTTTCGAGGGCCGAAAAGGACACATTTGGATGGTTGGTTGAGGGGGACAGCATCCCGAGTCACTACAATCTGAAAATCTCGTTCAGAGACTGGCTAGCCACAGGCACAGGGGTATTTCACTTCTCGGGGAGGCCAGGAAGTGGCAAGTCAACACTCATGAAGTTCTTGGCTCAACATTCCGAGACCGCCAGTCAACTGAAGCTATGGCAGGGCGATAAACGACTGGTGTTGGCTACTGCCTTTCTGTGGAAGGCTGGGGCGAAGAAACAAAGGTCCATGGATGGAATTGTCCGATCTCTCCTCTACGCCATTCTGGATAAGAACCGTGAGGACCTCATTCCGAAAACATTCCCACAACATTGGTCCCCAAATAGCTGGTCGCCGTGGACTCCAGCAGAAGACATGGAGATTCTACTCGACAGCGAAGAAATTCAATCTGCTCTTGAGGCCATCATCCGTGACCAATCTTCGGGCTATAGGTACTGTTTTTTTCTCGATGGTGTTGACGAATTCGAGGACGCCGAGATCCGCAAACGTGAACTAGCGTCAATTCTGCTACGGTGGACTTCAATCAACCCGGAAAACGTCAAGATTTGTGTGTCGAGTCGTGAGGAGCCAGTTTTCATTGACCTCTTTCCACTAGGCCAGAGAATCCGGCTCCATCTAGTCACCGCCGGCGACATTCGCAAAGCGATACAAGGAGTTCTTGGCAAACACGAAAACTTCTTAAAGTTCCCTTTGGACAAACGTGGAGATTTCATCGAAAGGTTTGTGGGTGATTCCGAGGGCGTTTTCATCTGGACGAAGCTGGTTCTGGATGAGTTGTGGAACAAGCTAGATGACAAACAGCCACTGGAGGATCTTCACAATGTTCTCGATGTTGTACCCAAGGACCTTGATGAGTTTTACGAGAGAATTCTGAGGTCGATCCGGAACTCGGATGCTGCCGAGTCTTCGGCAATCTTCGACATCTTGATCACCGCAAGAGCGGAATGGACGGACCCTGCTTGTCTTTTGGTTCTTGATTACTCTTTTATCCGGGACTTCATCAACCAGAACCTTTCGAGGACAGCTGTTATCGGCGGTCCCCACAACACACCCGACGAAGGTCGGAAAGCGCAAATCCGACAGATAAGAGCCCGGAAGCAAGCTTTCAAAGATCGAGCTCCGTCCCTCTTTCGAGGAATGGTCGAAGTCACAAACACTCTTTCACACGCGCGTTTTGATGATTATCGATTAGATGAATCACTGTCGTTTGCTCATCGGTCTGCTTATGACTTTCTCCGTCGGCGGCAAGGGAGGGACCATTGCCCGGGCATTGATGTAAAGGCTTTAGTTCTCCATTGCCTCATGGCCCGAGTACGCTGCGGCTGGGGTCTTACTGGCTGGAAACCTTCTATCTGCCAGATGGTCTCTTCATTGATTGCGATTCTCCCTTGGATTGAGGATACTAGTTGCCCACAAGATCGCATCTCTTACTTTAGATCTTTGGCCGAGATGGACAACATACTCGTCCAAAAGCAACTCGACCAAGACTTGACAGGCGGTTTACAGTTTGCCGTCAACCTTTTAGATTATGAGATTCGATATCCACTTCCGTTGAAGTCTAACAAGCTAGTCATCTCGGTATTCAACGTCGCGTGTTGGATGGGACTTCACGATTACCCGAAATGGGCGATGCAATGGTCGGGCTCGTGGATATGGAAGGAAACTGTCAGGATCCCACTGCTAGAGTCTCTGTGCTGGGTTGAGCAACGATTCCGTCGTGATGGAGCACTAATACCCTTGATACAACGCCTGCTCCAGGATGGGCCTTACGCCAACGTTCTCGATGAACATCAATCACCATGGGGAACCTGCCTTACTTTATCAATCATGTCGGGCGATATTTTCCGAGCACGAGGCTCATCTTGGCAAGCCATTTCTGTCTTTCTCCAACATGGCGCCAATGCCGACGTCCGTTTCTGGTGGAATGGGCGGAGTGGGAGGGGAGGTCCTATCCATCGAACTGATCTAGCTCTCACCGTAGGGAGCTTGACGTATTCGCTCCCACACCGATCAGTCCTACTTCCAGAGTATATAGGGCATTATCCCAGAGAGAGCGAATTGGGATCACACATGGAGGGAGGGGCTTCGCTTCGGGACCTGTACTTGCGCTTTGGGCCCAAGGACCGATCCGAGATTCTGGACATGATAGACAAGAGCCTAGGGCTAGCGCAACCCAAGCCGGAAGAATCCACGGCAAGAGATTTGCAACCGGGAAATTTTCACCCAAAGATTGGACAATACAGGCATTTCCTCAGGACATGGTGGATGCAAGTTCTCTCCGTCGTCATCGGTCAGTCGCTTATTGCCCTTAACTAAGTCGAGATATCCTGCTAATTAGGAGAAAATAGGGGCTTTAGGCATCATCCTATCGTATTCCTTGATCTCGTTTATTGGAAGCGGCTGACGGCTTTAATAAATGGATAGCCGTGAGAGGCGCAGGGTGGTCGAGACTGGGTACTGACGCATCGGGCTGTTGTGCAGCGTTCAGATTATTATTTCTGGCTTTTCTGTCCTTTTCCTCATTGTCAAATGTGGTACTGCACACTTGGGTCGGAAAACATAATACCACATCGGTTATCATAACAGAGCAGGGGCTCCTTAAGGCACATAAACTCTTTTTACGAATTCTAGGCACCAGTAACTCTCTGAGTAGATGAGATCGCGTCGCTCAATATTTGACCAGAGGCTACAACGGCATATTTCCCGGGCCGCTTCTAGTTCCAGTGCCGATCCCAGTCGGACACTCGGGGTAAGTACCGGAAACCGGTGATGCGGACGTCTCCGCATTCCAACTTAATTTCAAGCGCAGAGTGTAACCATAGCGTAACTACGTTCTCGAGCTTCCTATTCTAGATTAAGACCGGGACAATTAACGGCATAGCTTTGTTTCAAGCCTTAAATATATCTCTTACCAAGCGCAATCTTCATTTTGCATTTCACGAATAAGCTACAAGTCGCCATTAACCCAGTGGTTATTCATCATCCACATTCTTCACAATGCTTCTTTCAGCTACGCGCCTTGGGCGAGCCACGGCTGGACTGCTATTCGTGCTGTCCACTACTATTCTCCCTATCAACGCTGCTGTCCAGCCAAGTCAGAATAACCTTCAACTATTCCCTTTGCCCAATGAGGTCACCAAATCAGATCTCTTCCAGGTCAAAGTTCGATCACTGGCTAAATCTGCTCGAAAAGAGTGGAAGTCGCTTGATCTCATAAGCGCTAAGGTCAATGAAGTGAACCAAACGAGTGGACAGACTCTGTCTTATGACACGTCTGTAGGCCTTCTTGACTTTAATGGTCCCGTCGAGCTCTCTATTCAACCATCCGAGAAGATCTATCCATCTATCGAGACTGTCAGAGTTCGCCCGCTGTCGTACAATCTCAAAGCGGATGTTCATGGTCGCACTATCAAGTTGGCTCTTTCCAAACCGGCCAACTTGGTAGTTGAGGTCAACGGCGATGTTTTCAGGGTACTCCATCTGTTTTCAGATGAGATCCAAAAAGACATCATTAGCCAGGACGAGGCCAAAAAAGACTCTTCGATTCTCTACTACGGTGCCGGGTATCACGAACTAAAAGACCAAGTCAACATCACTTCGGGCAAGTCAGTCTATCTCGCTCCTGGGTCTTTTGTCAAGGGAAGTTTTAACTTTCAGAATGCATCGGACTCAGCCATTCTTGGGCGCGGTGTGCTTTACAAGAGCCCTAATGATGCAATCACTATCAACTATTCGAAGAATATCCGTGTCCAAGGTGTGACGGTTATTAACCCTGGCCATTATTCTGTCATGATGGGCTCAAGTGATGGCGTTACCGTCTCCGGCTTGAGGTCTATTAGTGCGGTGCAATGGGGGGATGGCATCGACGTATTCTGTTGTCAGAATGTGGTGCTTGAAAAACTCTTTATGCGCAACTCGGACGATTGCGTGGCAATATATCAACACCGCTGGGACTACTACGGCGACTCCAAAAACATTACTCTTCGAGATTCCTCTCTGTGGGCCGACCTAGCTCATCCCATTCATATCGGCCTACACGGAAACACCGTTACTCCTGAAACCATGGAGGATGTCACCATTTCTAACATCGATATCCTCGATCACCGAGAGCCACAGGTTGATTATCAAGGATGCCTTGCAATCAACGTCGCCGACGAAAATCTCCTCAAGAATATTCTTTTCGAAAATATTCACGTCGAAGACTTTCGTCTCGGCTCGCTTTTCAGCTTCAAAGTGCTCTACAACTCAAAGTACAGCTCAGGGCCTGGACGCGGCCTTCACAATGTCACTGTCAAGAATCTATCGTACAATGGGAAAGGTGGTAATATTCCAGCAATAGCGGGATATGATGAAGATCGCAGGGTCGAGTTTGTGGACTTTCAAGGATTGGAAATCAATGGCCAGCATGTATGGGATGGTATGCGAAAGCCTGGGTGGTATTCCACGTCTGACTTTGTCCCGCTCTACGTGGGTAGCCATGTGGTCAACCTGACCTACTCTTCCTAAACAACTATCAGAAAATGAGTCATATCTCCAATCTTCTGGCTTCTTTCCCATCAAGAATTGCGCTGCACCTATAATAAAGAACACATTGTCAACACATGATAGCATCATGGAATCATCTCTACAGCCATCGTTCTTTGAAACCTCCATGCACCGATGAGCACCTCGGCGGGCCGGTAAAACTATTATTGATTGGAAGATATAAAATCACCTGCTTGAATCAGACACTGCACCTCAGGATCTTATCAATATAAGCCCCATTACGGCTCACCTCATGCGTTAGAAACACAGCTGTGGGATGAGAACCCCACAAATATCCCGGGCACTCCTTGGCCGCATAGTTTGTGAGATGAAAGATTCTGGCAAGGTTTTTAGGATTCTCCAAGATAAACGAGATATAATAATCAGTCTGAAAACCCATGGTCACGGCCTTATTCCACCGGCTCACCAAACTACGTCTGCATCGTACTCTTACGCCTCGAGGCGATACAACAGGGTTCCAAAGCCAAGCTGATCATAGCCGCCGCTCGTGGTACCATAGTCACCTCCTCCGCCCTCAGCTCCACCACTTGACTCAAGGACAAGGTCCCGGTAAGCCTTGGTCCATTTAACATCACTACCCTTGAGAGAGCCGTAATGAGCGACAAAGAGTTCCGCCATCGGCCTGATAGTGCCACGGCCTGCACTGCTGATCGCGGTTTGCGTACCATGCACTGCGTTGACGTAGGTAGTGAATGGAACATCTTCACCGACGTTGTACTTGGACATGTACTCCACTCTAGGGTTATAATCAGTTCATACTCGCCGCAGTAGCAGATAAAGGGAACGGAGGCTTACCCAGCCAGAATTCTGTTTTCCAAGTAGCCAAATAGGTCTTCACCTTGGTTATGAGCCTGCTGAGCAATCACGCCAAGCAAGGCAAAGTCGAGGGTGGCGTGGCCCTGGTCCCTGCCTGCTTCCTGATTCTGTCCCAACTTCTTGCCGGTCCCTGATTCTGTATGAATAGCCCAGATGGCTTTCTCAATAGCTCCGTTTCCTGCGCCGTGCTTGAAGTATTCGATCGCTTCGTCCCATATGGTATGGTTGTCGGCTAGGACACCAATGCTCATCATACTTGCAATGTTGCATTGGTCCCAGTTTGCCCAATAGTTCTCGATATGAGCGCCATTGTGTTCGATCAAGAAGCGTCGGTTCATAGGATAGAAGACGCGAAGGAGCATTTCGGTTGCTGCTTCGAGGCCCTTCCAACTAGGATAGGTGCGGAGAATTTCTACCACGTTTGCAAACTGGTAGCCGTAAAGGCCCGCAGCCAAGAACTTGTCGGAGCTGCCCCAGATATCTGTGAGCTTTGCAGCCCAGGCATCGACGATGCGAACAGCCGCTTCGGCAAAGTTTGTGTCTTGGGTGACCTTCCAGCGGATAGAAAGAGCGTATGCTGCAGCAAGGTCTCGATACAATGAAGCATAGTTCTCTGGGAGCTCGGGGGTGTTGCCCCTGACGAGAATTTCCTGAGGGTTTGGCTTGTAGTCTGGGTTTGCACGTGCGACTAGCTTTTCCCAGCCAACTGACCAAGGTGCATCACCAGAATCAACAAACTTCTTGATGCGACGGAAGTCTGCTTCAGAATGGAGAAGTCCTGGATGGGCAAATGTGCTGGCGGCTCTGTTCACAGCTCTGCTGGCAGGTCCATGGTGTAGATGCAACGCCGACACGGCAGATGCGACAACACCAACGGCGGCTAACAAAGAGATCTTCATGGTTCCGAAACGAACATGAAAGAAAGGTGTGCAAAGTTTGACTGGCTTGTATCGAAAGAATGTTCATGGGAAAGCGTGGCAGCTTCCGGCCACTTTAATAACGAGCCTCCCCTTGAAAATTCATGGTTGTTTGATTCAGGTATACTACGGACTAATTAGACGGCGTTTCACTCCGTAAACGGGATGCATCGGCAAGACTGTCGGAGAAGATCAAGGGAGCATTCCTCAACAGCGTAGCACCCGCAAATTAAAGGATCAACAGATCAGGAGAGATCGTCAAGAGCTGCAACCCTATGTGTCACGATTCCCGGACTGGTCCTTGACCCACGCCCGAGCTCCGCTTGGCATCCGGGGAATTGGCCGTGTAATCCTCCGTACATCCGCAGAAGAGGGGGATAGCCCTTTACAGTTGGAAAATTAGGAGGGTAAGGTCAAGTCATCAAAGGTAAGGACTTATACTTAATTGAAGCCACCAATCAATTTCCAGGCTTTTTATTGCTATTTCTATCCAATAGAACGTGCCCACGTCAATCACCACGATGCTAACGGTTTGGCGTTTTGGTGGCTGGCTGACACCCCTCCATCAACTCTTATCGCAACCTCTAGCTCCATCACGCCAACCCAACTCTGCCTACGCTAAATTCCAGCACGCCTAATCGTGTGGCTTTCACACCTTCGGCAGAGCACACAGCAGTGAATGGTCGCGTTGCCTGGCGCCCAGCAGAAATGCGGAATAGCCAGTCTGCACTGCCAGCATGGACATCGACTAAAGGTTGGCAGTCGGAAGCGAGTCCATGCTAACACGAGGAGACCGATGACAGCAGGGAGGGCAATCAGGGCCAGGAACCGATACTCGATATCCTTTTTCCCTGCGGTTGTTAGTGGGCGTTTTTACAGAGGGTTTACGGTTACTTACTGGGCACGTTTGGTGGCTGAGGGAGATCTGCGCAGTAGTGTTAGAGGGGTCGAGACTCAGGGAGTGAATGGCAGCATACCTTTTTTCTTGGGCAGTGGTGATGGGAGAGAGAAGAGGACTTTTCTGTCTGTTGCTGTTGCTGTTGCGATAATACCAGTTGAAGCTGGAAAGGTACTAGTTGCCGTTGTGATGGTTCCAGAGAATACCGCAGTCGTCGACTCCCCCGCGGCGTAAACGCTGGAAGCGAAGAGCGCGGCGAGGATCAGCAGAGAGAGTCTCTTTATCAAAGACATGACGATATTACTGAAGCTGTAGAATTCGGGAAAATTGTCTTGGTATTGAAGGGATTTCTTGAAGCTCCAAGGCAATTAAGTACCCTTATCTTATGCCATCTCTAATGGTGGTCGCGAGGCTCTCTCGTGAGGCTGCCATAGCCACCACCACAAAAATCAATAGTTTAACAACCCTCATGCAAGGCAACTATCAGCGCTCAGACGCTAATGCCGGGCGTTCATCCCCTTGGGAATAGTCGTCGCCCGTTTGCTTCCAGTAGTCAACACATTTTGTCTTAACCGACTGGCATGGCAGAACACGAGATTTTCAGCTGGGGCTCAATTGATGGGATTGCGAACCATGAGGCAACTTGGAGAGGTTTTCAGCCTCAGTGAGGCCTATCGTGGGGGAATCTGGAAGAATGTTAGGGTGATCAGATCAGAGAGAAAAAGGCTCTGGTGACCACTTGGTGTTGCCCCTCTTCAAGCGATTGTCTTTTCTTTCCCTGTACCACAACATGAACACTATGCTTGGCTTCTCTTCTCTTGCATCACAACATGGGCCTCCAAGGCACCTCCATGCTCTCTTTCTCTTCACCCTCGCCTTCCCTGCAGTAGCCCTCAACTCGGGTGAAACCTGGTCCAAGGCTCAAACCTCGTCTGCCTACAAGAGCCTTCCTGAATGCGCCAGAACGTGCATTGCCCAAGTCGACAACAGCCTGAGTTGTTGGAGCTATGGCTGCGTCTGCTCTGAAAACACGGTTGGCAAGAACTTTATTGATGGCGCCAACTATGTTCAGAAGTGCGTTCGGGATGATTGTTCTGATCCAAGCGAGTCTGATGTCAATAATGCCCTGGATGTGTTTCAGTCAATTTGTGAGGTCGAGTACTTCGAGTTTAGCAACTCTACCACGGCGACTGTTACTGCTACCATAGCCCCGACTGCGACTCCCACATTCGACGGTACGTATACCTCATCTTCTGTCATTCATCACGAGATGCTTACTTGACCAGCCAGCAAGGTCGTCATGATTGACAAGCCCGACGGCTCGTACAAGGCTCTCGACTCTTGTGTGAGATGGGTTCTCAACGGCTGTGACAGTCCCAAAGACAACAAGGACAACTGCAAGCCCGCACGCCCAGGCAATCACGGCGACATCTGGACAGGCCTTGGTGCGTACCTTCAGTGCTCGACGGCCGAATGCGTCTGCGGTGGCTCGCGGTTCTTCTACTCGTCACAGAAGCTATACGAGCGCGCAGACCTTTATTGCAGCATCGGGTTTCCCTACGAAGGCAGTGACACTAACGAGGCGTTTCAGCTCACGCTGGGGATGCTGGCTGATTACTGCTCCACGGAGGGGTTTGTTCTAGGAAAGTGGATCATTTCGCTGTTTGGAACAAAGAAGGATACAGGTGAGTATCAATCCTTTAGAAAGATAAGCTGGTGACTGACAGATTCTGTAGGAATGACTCAGGAAACCAAGGTTGCTATTGGGTTTGGTGTACTTAGTGGAGTTCTCACAATTGTCAGCATCGCTTTAACTTGCTGCACCTTGCGCAGGAAGGCGTGATCACAGGAATTATTGTCGTGACTGCGCTGGTTGAAGAAGAGCTGTAAATGGAGGGTTCTTGTGATGGCCCCAAAAAGTTCTTTACATGTACAACATAGACAAGCCGGAATCATATCAAGGTACGACCGGTAGCTGATTGATGAAAAATACATGACTAGCTCGCATTTTATGTACCTGCCTACAAAAGAATACATTTTTGGGCAATCCATCCACCCTTACCAACTCAAAACCTCCTTCTGCGTCCCGCAACTAATACCCGCACAAATCATCTCATCCTGCTCACTCACTTGCGCATCACCAGGCAACTTTTGCTTCGCCGGCCAAATCTCCTTGCCCTCGGACTTCTCCCGCTCATAATGCTCCGTGATGACGTTTCGAACCGTGCTTTGGAAAAATAGTGGCGCCTTCTCGTACTTGGGGTGCAGCTGGCCGTTAACAAAGACTCCACGGTCTAGGTTCTTCTGCGCGTTGTTGCAAAGGACTTTATCCTCTGACATTACGCGTGCGTACATGTCACTAATGAGATGGAAATCCGTGTCGGACGAGTTTCTGTTTCTGTAGATCTCGTATGCCATCCTGGAGCTTCGAGGTCCTGAGGGGAGGAACTTTTGGATCATGATGAAGTGCGGACTAGTTTATGTTAGATAACGCGCTGTTTGAGCTCACTTGGGGGATAAACTTACGAGACAACCATGGCAGACATGGGGAAGTAGTAGGTACTCGCTGTGTAGAGTCCCTTTTCTATCTGCTCTGGCGTGGACTCACAGTGATGTTGGATGTGGCCGTCTTTCGTGTCGCTGTCAAAGGACTCAAGGTTGAGAAACTCTGGAATGTCCGCGTGTGTCGTAGGGCAGTGATAACATTCGTTAAAGTTATCAGCCAGAATCTTCCAGTTGTACTCGCCGTCCAACTCGTAGGTATGATCAAGGTCATAGTCATCAAAGTTGTAAGCCTTGTACCGTTCTTGCTTGTCGACGTCCGCAAAATGCCCCTCCCAAGGCTCCTCTGGGACTTCGTTCGCATCCATATTCACCCAGACAAAGCCGTTGACGTCGACCTTGGTGTGAATACGGAAGAGACCATTCTGCTCCTTGTCGAACCCAGCCATCCCTTGATATCCGGGAGCTTTGGCCAGCTTGCCATTGAGGCCATACGACCAGCCGTGATAGCGACAGGCCAGGATCTTGGCGTTTCCGGATCCTTCCTTCTCAATCACGGGGTATGCGCGATGTCTGCAAACGTTGTGGAAGGCGTGGATGTTGTTCTTCCGGTCACGAGTGATGATAAAGTCGAATCCTGCCAGTTCGTAGCGAAGCCAGTCACCGGGCTCCTTCAACCGTGAGCTGTGGGTGATGAAGAGCCATCGCTTTGAAAATATAGCTCGACGCTCCAACTCGTACATATCCCGCGAGGTGTACCATGATGCGGGCAAGGCACGCACGGATTCCTGAGGGGCTGCGTCCTTGGAGGCGCCGTTGCCGAAGTTGAAGTAGTGCAAGGAAGAAGATGCCATGGCTGTGATAAGAGGCACTTAGGTTTTGAGAATAATAACCCAAAGAGCTGTTAAGAAGTAGATGATGGCTTGGAAGATGCCCTGGATTGCTTAGCTTGAGATATCTAGCGCTCTTTTATACGCCATGAAGGTGCCCAACGCGACTCTAATCATGCTCCCGAGGAGCCGATGCAACAGTATCTAATCATACTTCCGAGGACCCGATCTATAGTATCATGCGCCTCCCTGCACCACGAGCGAATAGAACGATAGCGTTTAATCATTTGACGATGCATTTGTGACAGCCGAGGGGTCTCTTGCAATCAAGCCAATCAGGAGCGGGGAGATGACACCCTTTCATCCCGACTCTCGGGTTCTAAACCGAGGGAGCGCGGGTCCTTACATTATGTGGCTGATGATTGGAGGTGACTAGGAGCTAATTAGGAGCCGCATCGGTTTCCATACCCGAACCTTGTCATTGAGACGACGCCTCTAAGTGATAACCCCGCGGTGGCGGCAGTCATCTGCCGACGATGCCTATCTCTATGCGTAATGAAGGATTGATACTCGTCAGGCTTGACCAAAAAAGGGCATTCGCTACGAGATAAGTACCAAGACTGCAGATATCGGTTGATCATGTGGACAAGCCGCCCTCGGATATCCCGAGCATTGCTTTGGGTATCAATGGGTGCATTGCCCAAGTTAGCAATGGTTCTCGCTTCTGCTTCCCGTTCCCTTCCTCAATAAACACGCAGCCATTTCAAATCGTTGGTCTCAATGTCTTTCTCTGGCGTGATTACCACCTGTCGGCTTCGCGTTCCATCATGGCACCAGTTTTTAGCTACGCGGATGTGCAATCTCACAACACCAAAGATGATCTCTATCTGATCATTCGCGGCAAGGTTTACAACGCTTCTTCATTCATAGACGACCATCCGTACGTCCCTCTTTGTTCTTATCGCTGGCCTTATCAAGCTGTGACTGACGTGTACCCAACAGCGGTGGGTCAGATATCTTGCTCGAGGTTGCCGGGAAAGATGCCACCGAAGCCTACGATGATACCGAGCACTCTGAAGAGGCCGACGAGGTCTTGGAAGATCTTCTAGTAGGCATTCTGAGCTCCGACTCCGACTCAGCGCCACCAGGGGCCAATCAGCCCGTCACCCAAGAACCTGCGGCGCAAGCCGCGACGAAAACGCTGCAACCAGATCACTTCCAAGAGTTCAAACTCGTGGAAAAGACCATTATCTCACACAATGTGGCTATGTAAGGAGCCTTGACCTTCATACACTCGGTCCCGACTGACTGATCTTTTCCAGATATCGCTTCAACCTCCCCAGCCCCGAGTCAATACTGGGTCTCCCAATTGGCCAGCACATTTCCATCTCTGCCCAGATTCCACAGCCTGATGGTACCAGTAAAGAAGTTACGCGCTCTTATACACCCATCTCTGGTGATGACCAGCCTGGTTCCTTCGACCTACTCATCAAGTCTTATCCTCAGGGAAATATCTCCCGATATATCGATACACTTGTTCCTGGTCAAACCATTCGCGTCCGTGGACCCAAGGGGTCTTTTGTTTACACCCCCAACATGGTCCGCCATTTTGGTATGATCGCTGGTGGCACTGGAATTACACCCATGTTACAGATTATCAACGCAATTGTCCGTGGTCGTACGAGTGGCGACAAAACCGAGGTGGATCTTATTTTCGCCAACGTCAACTCTGAGGATATCTTGCTGAAAGAGAGACTGGACGCGTTGGCTAAAGTCGATGCTGGCATCCGCATCCACTATGTCTTGAACAACCCACCTGCTGGCTGGACCGGTGGCGTTGGATTTGTTGGAGCTGAGATGATAACTGTGAGTGCCTTTTTCTTCTTCCAAGAAGTGCTGCCTCTCTTGTGACCGACTAACATCTATAGAAATGGCTTCCCAAGCCTGGGAACGATGTCAAGATCCTGCTTTGTGGACCGCCTCCCATGGTCAGCGCTATGAAGAAAATCACGGAAAACTTGGGGTACGACGCGGCTCGGCCCGCCAGTAAGTTGGAGGACCAGGTCTTTGCATTCTAAGTCGCAATCCCTTTACCAGTGTAAGACGCAGCCAGCTCAGTGATATCTGAGTGCCTGTGTTTAGTACATTTAATCAGTGTAGCAAATCCATTCTCAAAGGCAGCTCCTGTGTTCTTAGATTGCGTTATAGATATTAGGTTATCAGTGATGTCTTTCGGGTCTGGATTGCCCATCTCGTGCCAAGTTAAGAACTTCCCAAATTTCACCATAGTTTCAAGGGTCATATGCAAGCTCAACAGGCTGTTGACACCAAAAGCAAGCTTGTATCTCTCCATTGCTCGTTCAACCCCAAACCCGACACGCTATTCCTTCACTAAACCAAAGTGACCACTTCCTCACAATATTCTTCCAACTCCAAGGCTTCGCCATACATCAGCCCGTGTACGTAACACTCACCTCCGACAACATACCCACCGCCACCACAAGCCCGAAGAACGTGCGGCATACTCGAGCCGGTGAAGATGCATATGCGATCACTCACTTGACACCCAACAGGAACTGAAACCAGTCTCCCACCACATGTGCGGGCAGTGAGTCGACAGTAATTGACAAGTCCGGCACCCGCAGATGTCTCAAACCTGGTGGTGCGCTCCCCAACCGGCTTAATGAGGTGCAAGACCCCCTTCATGTCGGTGCCATCGTCCACGGTCCAAGAATCGATGTGTTTGCAGGCATTTACGTAGTCACGGAAAGCGTCGATGATGTTTGAAGTGTCATGTTCACGGTATCCAGCCCACGTCAACGTCTCGGCAAGGTCGGCGAATCTCTGTGACGCAAAGCCTTTCTCTGTGACCTCTGCTATCGCCATTACATCCCTCGTCCATGCTACTGCAGTCTGGAAGCATTTTAGAATAATCTGACCGCATTCAGAGGCACTTTTGGGATTGTTTTTGGCGATGAGGCTCTCGACTTGTACCATGCGACTTGAACAAACGGCCTCAATCGTATCAATGATTCTCCCGTTGATCTCAAGTTTGTTCGTATCGGTGAAGGTTGCAATGATAGGACTGGGCCCACCAGCTCGAAAGTGCTCCTGCACCTGCATAGCAGTGAGAGGAAAAGGTTTGTCAGGGAATCCTCGACTGAGCTGAGGCATCCAGGAGGGCTCGCCAGAGGTCAAAGGTGGGAAGTAACACAGGCCGAGAAAGTCCAAACTTTTCATCTCTTCCAGACTCCATCTCACCAATCTTTGAAGCATTTCGGAAAAGGAAATGTTGTAATCAGGCCGAAGCAGAGGAGACGCTCGCAGCCACGCCGGCATCAACCCAAGCACGCTGAAGAGAAAGTCCTTATCTTCGCTGCAAGAGAAGTTGGCGGTTTCGGAAAGCGTCCCCAACAAGTTCTGAGGCTCTCGTGCCCTCAGCTTAGCCATTAGCATGAGGTTCATGGCATGAGTGGCGATTTGCTCTGATTTCTGAGGCTGCTCCAGCTGTATTATGAACGTCTCTAGGATTAAACTTCGGGCGCCATAGAGGAGGACTTCCCAAGGCAAAGCTTCCTCTCCGATAACAAAGACCGGGTTCTGAGATCTTACAGCCTCCTGGATCACCCATTTCCGAGTGAACCACGGCAAGCTGAGTAGAGATGCCACCGCCGGGCCATTTATTTCACTGAATAGTCGAGGCGGTGCTGAGGCCTGAGTAGACACTTTAGGCGTCTTCTCCGTTCTACTAGACATTTGGGTTCCCGAGTCGTGTGATTCTTCTAGAGACCCAGAGTGCATCAATTGGAGCGATGAGAAGGCGCCTTCAAGTTCGGGGGCTGCATCGCTCAGCCATATCACAGTTTTGCTGGCTCTCGAGTAAATGTCGGCCATGATCTGGACCTGAGAGTTCCGTTCGGAAACATCAGACTGGTTGATACACAGCGAATCAGCCCAGATCATCCTAGGTGAATCTGAATATCGCAAGCCGCGAAGCGCAGCGTACAGACTGGGACCAATCTCCGCATAGCCCGTGGCCAATCGGATCCTTGCCTGGGGAACTGGGCTGCCCCAAACATAAGAGAGCGCTTCGTACTCTGGTGCATCGTCAAGGTTGTGGATTATCAAATCGCACTCGACGTCGTCCTCATGGGCTCCTCTATGAACCTTCAGAAGCCGGAATTGTTTGGAGTTTGTTGAAGACTGGAGAGCTGTGTAAGAGTACTTCGATACCTCCCGGCGCTGAACACAGGGGGGTTGATCTCGCTGAGCCGACGAGGGACGCGACATCCTGGGTCTCTTTTCGTTGGGTTGTTGTTGAGGGGTATCTCTTGCTGCCTTGCAAGGGCAGGCAGATGAGGGGTTTTGAGCTAGGACTTGCCAGGACTTTCATATACCTCAGCCAATCAGCTGATATAGTTGCACATTCTTATTCCAGTAGAAGCAGGCTTTTTTCCAAGAGGAGGCTCCAACCAAGGCTCTTTTTCCCCTTCAACGGGGCTCCTCAGATCAGCCGAGCTCGACATCAAGTGTATGCTGTAATATTACCGATGGACGGCAGCGTTGAACAAGCTTGCAGTGTACACAGATGAAACAGGGACGCAGTGTTATTTCAGAAGATTTCCAAGCAGAAGAATTGGTAAATGGATTAATGGACGGTCCGGTCAAGGCACGCGAATTACACTTGTATGGATGATAGCCCGTCGATGCGAAGAAGTCACCCAAGTTTCGTGTTCGGATATCAAACTCGGGAATTCGCAATTCGCATTGATCAATTCAAGGCCGCATTGTCCATCTCGTTCCGATGCTCCCGTCCTCACTTGTGAGTATCAGAATATGACAGAAATGCGATGCGACTTCAACTCTACTCAACCTCAAACCAGCAGCCCATGAATGTGCCAAGCCGCCAAGACTCAGCTATCCCAATTCTTGATTTCCCCCGTTCTCAATATTATGATCACCTGGACCATCGCCGCTGGCTGAACATGGCGCTGAGCACACGCCCCAATGTCAGCCCACAACAGCGCCTCTGGGATGCTTTGGCCAACTAGAAATGCAATCTAACACGGGTGGTCTGACCACACTCCAAGTTCATATTTGGCGTCTTCTTTTCGATTCCCCCTTTGCTTGCAATTTTCTAAATAATGTCATCATTATCATCACAATCATCAAGATGGACCATGTATCTTGGTTGTCGCGAGGCAACCTCTTATCAACCCTCCCCCAACTCCCGCATCTTACTCTTCCTATTTTAGTGCTTGTTGCATTCTGTTCTCCTCCTTTTCATGGTCGCGGCGTCTTTTTTGCGACTCTCATCATCCTAAATGATGTCGCGTGTACCTTTTCTCCATGGCCACCGAACACCGGCGCAACGCGCGCGATGCGCTATGGCATGGCCGGATCGTGGCTTCTTGTCCTTCCAGCTGTCGAGAGGTTGCTTTTACATGTACCAGAGCGAGACTTTTGGCTGGTTGATCAGCAGGGTGAGGTGAACAACGGACGCCCAAAGGAGTGGTCGTGGGACAAGGTCCGATGGGCCACGAAGCTGGCTACTTCTTCTCGAGGTGTCGGATGGAATTTTGCCCATCGCAAGGTCAACGATGCGCGATCTGCCATGAAGGCGCAGAAGCTCGACAAGCGAAAATTTGTTTTGGCTAGGATGCCAAGGGCGATTTTGTCGTATGTGGTCTTGGACACGGTCATTCATACTGCACAGAGCACCGCGATCCCAAATTCCTGGTCATGGGAAATGAGCAACCTCAAGCAAATTGTCTTTGTTGAGCTCCTCATGGGTCTCTCGCTATATACAACAATGACGCTGCAGTACGAGGTAGCGGCGATGATGGCCGTTGGCGTGGCTGGAGGACAACCAGAGGTGAGACTAACGTGTATCTATCTTCTTCGGTTTGTGCTAAATGTCAAAGGACTGGCCACCACTTTTCGGAAACATTGCGGACTGTTACACAGTTGGCAATGTCTGGGGGAAGTATTGGCACGGTTATATCCGTCAGGTAAGTCCATCCATATGACCCCAATAAGAGCTGGTTTCTAACATCTTCAAGCCTGCTCTCGGCATCAGTCGCGTCATTGTCAAGAACCTCTGCATCCCACCGAGGTCACCACATGCCTACTTTATTCACCTCATCACTGCCTTTTCCATCAGCGGCTTCTTCCATTTCCTCAGCCTCTCCGTCATCTGTGAGGGCTACGTTGAACCCATAACATTGGCTCTTAACATGGGCTCATTCTTTATGATTCAACCATTCGGCACCATGGTCGAATACGCCGTTATTCAGCTATGTCAGGGCACGAGATGGTCTGAATATCTTATCACGAGGACAGATAGCGAAAAGTCGGTTCTTGATGGTATGCCTCAATTGTTGCTTCGCCTGTTGGGATACGTCTGGGTGTTCTGTTGGTTTATTTGGACTGGTTGGTGGTTTGTCGAAGTCTATGCTGCGATTGGGGTTTTGGAATGGTCAATGCCAGTTTCGCTTTGGACCATCGGAGGTAAGGCAGTTTGAGGACCAAAGTCGTAGAGGGAAATATCTCAGTTCATCTTTTCAAACTACTAGGCTTTTTAGAGCGCTGGCTCTTTATAATCTATCGCTGCAAATGCAAGTGTAATAAGAGCCTCCTCTACAGGTTCCAGGGGATGCTCTTGGATCGATGCTGACCATGCCTCTTCTCAATCTCCTCCAGACTATAACCCTTCGTCTCTCCCATGAACAAAAACACCATGATAGTACAGAACATGCTGCAAAACGCAAAGAGATAGTAAGCACCGAACGTCGACTTGGAGATGAGCACAGGAGTGATGAGTGCCACGATGTAGTTACAGAGCTATTAGCAAATTAGCAAACTGAATTATGAGATAAATCCAAATCACTCACCCAGTTGGAACTCTGTGCAAGACTCGATGCACTGCTTCTCGTCTTCCGAGGCATGCTCTCCACCACCCACGTTCGGAACCCGATAGCCCAGGTGAAGCTAAATGATATGGCAAACAGGTAGATGCAGACAATAACAACCCATCTTCCGCTTCCCGATGTCGGATGAACTTGCCCTGCAGCGTAGACAGATCCCATTATCAGCATCAGAGACGTAATCAAGATGCCACCAACAATCCCCGAAGTGCGTCGACCCCATTTATCAGCAAAAATCGTTGCAGGAATCGTCGTCACGAGAATCACAATGGCTGACACTCCAGATGCCAAGAACGATGCCTTTTCGCCACTCAATCCCGCTTGTGTGAAGAGAATCGGGGCATAGTACAAGACGCCGTCAATGCCCGAGAACTGCTGTATGCCCAAGATGAAGCAAGCGAATGCAGTCCTTTTCCAGTATGGCGCAGAAAATGCGGTTCTAAACTCCCTGGAATTCTGTCGGAGGCTTTCCCAGAGCGTCATTGTAACTTCTGATCCGTCAAACGATTCAGCTTGTCCCAAAAGCTCCTTTTCTTCAACTTCATCGATGCCGAGTCGTCGACAGATTGCCTGTGCTTCTTCCACTCTTCCTTTGGACAGCAGCCAGCGGGGAGACGGGGGTACGATAAAGTAGATGATTGACAGAAAAAGTCCGAGGAATGCAACGATAGCAGGGGGCAATCGCCACGTCAGCGACGTATTACCGAGCCGTGAAGTTCCGTAGCAGGTAAAGTAACCTGTCACAATTCCAGAGGTAATAAAGATTTGAGGCATCGCCGTCAGAATGCCCCTCACGCTCGAGGGCGACATTTCGGAAACTTGCACATAGACATTGCTAAGGAAGAGTCCCTCGCCGATTCCTTTGATAAGTCTTCCAAGGATAAAGACGCCGAGGTAGGGTGCACCACATTCAAGGGCTGCACCAATGCCAAATATGATTGAACCGATCGCAATGAGCTTCACATGGCCGAATCGATGGGCCAGAGTGCCAGCGATCAAAGCCGTCAAGGCTCCAGGAATGAGGATGGTTGAAACAATGACTCCGTGGACGGTTGCTGAAAAGTCACCAAAGGTTTCCTTGAACGAGGACATGGTCGTGATGGGGCCGATACTCCCAGTATCCATTCTATCACGTCAGATATTGAGTAACTCGCGAATCAATGAGAAAAGCATACCCAAAGAGAAAAGCAACGCATGATGTCGCTACACCAGCGGTGGCATACAAAGGCACCTTCATCGTGAACACAATACTGCCAGAAACCTGCACCAAAGCAACAATGTTTCTTCCACAACGACTATTTCAATCTCACTTGCAATCTCTTTAATCATGTGTGATCAAATATTTAATGTGGAAACACTCTTCGCGAGGTCCCGCTAGCGCTTCCCCTTTCCATTTCCGGACCCTTGATAAGGTCTGGATGGAGCATATGGAGCCTCACAAAGTAGTTCCACACCTCCTTGCTGCATGATTAGGGCTCGGTGAGAGGCGAATGGTTGCATTGTCTTGATACCGCCACTGAAAGTTTGTGATAAGGCACGTGGTATTGACATGTAGGCTACTGAATTAGGAGTTTAAAGCGAGGCGTTGACGAGATGGGTTTGTGTCCCGAGTCGGTTGATACCCGTTCTCCTCGGCAGTTATACCGATATAGGCACGCAATATTACTATGGGATTTTTAAACATTGAGCCTCATTACGCGAGCAAAGCCCACCAGTAGGATCATGTTCCGACGTCAAGATAGCCTTCACGCTCCTCCACAGTCACATGCGCCTAGCCTCTCGTTACAGACTGAAAAAGGGTTATCGAATTTCATGATTCATGAGACCAGAAGATTTGTTTGGTACGTGCCTGTCGAACAAGGAGATGTTGTCACAGGACAACGGGAGATGACAACGACAATTAACCTCAACATAACCTTCTGATGCGATATTCAAGCTTCCGATTTCGGCAAGTGTCTATCCAATAAGTAAAACACGTGGAAGATATAAAATATGCAGGGCCTGAGGAAGCGCCCGACATGCACTGATTCTGCCAATGTTGTTCGCGATGTAGGTACTGCTAGATAACATCTAGAGTACCTTTCAAGGGGATACAAGCCAAGAGGGTGTGAGAAAAAGATAAAGTAGGCTGATAAGCAGTATGCTGAAACTACAACAGGTCTGAGCTGGAAGGTGGCAAGCTGATAGTGATGGAGAAGACGAGCAAAAAGACAAGTAAAGAGGGAAGAGCCTCAAAAAGGAGGCGCCCGAGGGCTGTGCTGGACGAACGGGGAATCGAACCCCGGACCTCTCGCAGATCGTCTTCAGAACCAGTTGGTTCGGAGATGCGAAGCGAGCATTATACCCCTAAACCATCCGCCCAATTGCTTACTAACTGCGCTCCCTAAGTCTCTCTATGAGCATTTTGCCAACTCACCAGGACGGGCCTCAAGCCTCTCGACCCTGTGCACCACCATCGCAAAGGACAAACCACAGCCTATTGTCTCCCTGATTTCGCAGTCCTGAAGGGCGCGAGGCCTCATCTCTGGCGGCACGCTTGAGCTGTGATTCGCAGGCCTTGAAACCCAACAACCAATGGGGCGGTGGCGTAGTTGGGAGCGCGTCAGACTGAAGCTCAACTTCAATCATAATATCTGAAGGTCACCGGTTCGATCCCGGTTCACCCCATCTTGTCAGCCTTCACAGGCTTTCTTTTTGGCGTTTTTACATATTTTGTCCCCACAAGCTCATGATACAGTACTTCCTTTTTGCTTGAACTCTTCGCTTTCCAGAATCGATCGCCCCCGAGGCAGTTTTGCGATGACATATTTAATCTCTTTTTCCTAGTGTTAACTTTGTTCGGGGAGTTGTACGCTTTCACGGTTGGCTTTGTGGCAAAGCACAAAACAAAACATCTGCACAGTGAAGACTCTTTAGCACAACAGAAAACTACTTCAATGAAGACACATTCTGCATTATTGTGACAGCCATGAGTCTTGCTTCATCTTCAAGATCTTCAATCCGACTCAAATGTCGAAAAATGGCGCTGTCCCTTGAAGGTGTAGGGTAGGCCAGCCACAGCCACCCGTCGGGTCAGCGGCAGTTGTATTCTTCCGGCCTACGCGTTGGCGCGTGTCCACATTCCCCAGAGTTCGGTCTTCGGAACACCCCCATATGCGAACTTTGCGAAGTACGCGTTTATCGCAAAAATGGCTTGCAGAAGGATATTTTCAAGTGCAAAGATCCACGTAAGACTGCTGATGCGACGTAGCGACGCAGCACTGGCTCTTTCCCTCTACCCACCATTTCAGCCCTGAGAGGTTCGACCAGCAACTCATGGCTTCTGTGGCTCAACCCATGTCCATTGATAGGCTGGCTACACGCTTTCGGGGAAGCTTAAAGGTATCTAATTGCTATCCACGTCATGGCGCAACTGCCTGAAGGGGCATACCCTATTTTTGGTGACGCGTCTTGCTAAAATTGCGAATGCTGGTTCATGGTCTTACCTGTCCTTGCGGTCTTGCTTATCGGCGCCGACCGGTATCATCGCCGTCTTGGCTCGGTGCCGAGTCTCCACTCCCGGTCCCGAGCTCAAATCGTCAGCCATGCCAACGATGAACTCGACTTTAAGAAGATGACCGCGGCCGCCTTCTCAAGGTGAGTCTGACTGAATACTTTTGTCTTCATTTCAAGTATACATCAAATCGAAATGTCTTTGCCTAACGCACACTTCCTGGAAAACAAAACCATTGTGGTTGCTGGGGCTGGCATGGCCGGACTAGCCTTTGCCATCTCACTGAAGAAACGATGGAGCAACTTACAGCCGCTCCGAGTTACCGTCTTTGATCGCGACAGCAGAAATGGCGACCCGAAAAGACAAGGCTATTCTTTGTCTATCAACGGTGTGGACAAGGACGGTGGTCTTGTGGCGTTGCAGAAGATTGGCCTTCTCGACCGTGTCATTGAGAGTGCAACTCCAGGGACCACGAGCATGTCTTTCAAGATGTGGGATACCAACTGGTCCGAGCTACTTTCCATCTCCGCGAAGCCATATGGAGACCTCCCAGTCGGCGGATTACGGATTGCGAGGGCTGACTTGCGTGAAATCCTCATTCAAGAAGCCGAGGCTCTGGGCATTGATATCAATTGGGAGTCACAATGTCTAAGTGCCACTTCAACGGACGGCGGTATTGAAATCACTGTCTCCTGCAGCGGTGGCTCAAGTACCGTGCAGCACAAATGCGACATTCTAGTCGCTGCCGATGGCGCCCACAGCAGGATTCGGGCCTCTGTCCGCCCTGATGACGTGCTACAATACGCCGGAGCAACTCAAATTGGCGGATTGGCTGTCTTTCCAGGTGAAATACCAAAGCCCTTGAGTGAAGCATGGGGGATTCTCATCTCGGGGCATGGAAACAGCTGCTTTGCTGCACCCATCAAAGACAAAACTGTTGTCTGGGCCTTGAGCAAGGCTGAAGAGATGCCAGCCCAACCTGCTGGTGGAGATGGTCGTGAGTTACTCAAAGAGGTACGAAAACTTGGCGAGGAGATAGGAGAGCCGTTTAAGAGTCTTTTGAGCGCGACAGATCCATCTACGGCATTTGCCATTCCGGCAAAGGACAAGCAGCCATTCAATCACCAGGGTATCTTACCGGGTGTTATCTTCATTGGAGATAGCAACCATGCAGTGAGCCCATTTGCTGGAAATGGCGCTAACACGGCGATGCAGGATGGTTGTGACTTGGCCGAACTTCTCTTATCTTCAGATTCGTTGGAGAGTGCTGTCGCCGCATATGATAGTGTCTCGGTACCGCGAGCCGAGAAGACGCTCAAGTCTTCCCATTGGCGGATCAGCATTGCGAACCTGGATGGGATTAAGTTCTCACTGTTTAGGCGGATGGTGATGGCAGGTGGCTTTTTTATGTGGTTCACTGGCAAATGCGATCGTTGAGCCTGGCCAGTCTGTAGGGCCAAGGGTTGTATATACACTCAATCTGTCTTGCAAATTCATTTGCATCAAGTTTATATGTACACAGAAGTCGAAACCTTGCTCCAAAACTTACTCCGCCGTAGGAGCATAAGCAAACCATTCATGAATACCAACTCCACCAAACTGGCCAGACCCTCCCGAGGCCTTGACCGTAAGCCTCAGGCTCGTGGTAGAGATAGTATCGAAGCTGACCTCTGGGGGGTCAAAAGAAGGCTCAGTGGGATAGCTGCCTTTGGCGGACACCTTGGCCCAGCTTCCGCTTCCGGTGGCATATTCAACGTACCAGGATGCTGGGGGTGGGACACCGACGTTGGATCCGGCGGGTTGGTCTGTGAAAAAGGACACGGCGACGCCGTTGAGTTTGACTGCCTTATCCCAGGTGTATGTCAAGACGTTGGTCTCTGGTGATTGCTCTCCCGCGTAGGAGGACCAGTAGTCAGGAGGAAGGGGGGTCTCCTTGATGCGACCATCGTTAAGAGCAGCAATCCAGTACTGAATAGGGGTTTCGTTCTCAGATGACACTTCGGCCTTGGGGGCGATGTTACGGGTTGGCTTGGGTGCAGCAGCAGGGCGCTTAGTCTGCTTGACCTTGACAGGCAGTGGTGGCGATGAAGAGTCATCCCACTCGAGGGAGTCAAAGGCAACGCTTCGTCGGAAGTGGCCTCCGTCCTTGGCATCAGCAGTGTGATAGACCATGAACCATTCGCCTCCGAGCTCATAGAAGCCGGGGTGAGATGTAGTTGAGGAGACGATGCCGAGCACAACACCACGGAATGTCCAAGGGCCAAGAGGGCTGGAGGCGGTACCATAAGCAATGCAGGCGTGGTACGAAGTAGGCGTGCAGGGAGAGTCTGGACCAGCGTTATTGGCGGCATAGAAGAGGTAGTAAGTGTCCTTGCGCTTCGCAAGCCAAGGCGCCTCGAAGTAGCCGTCTAGGTTACTGACACGAAATTCACTACCCTTGATGGTAACCATATCGGAGTCGAGCTCGTATCCTCGAAGTTGGTTGAAAGAGCCCCAATAGACGTAGACTTTTCCATCGTCATCGACCAGGACAGTTGGGTCAATGTTGTGAATGTCATTCTTGGTCGGTACATTCTGGGAAATGATGGGACCAGAAGGATGAGCGTCTTTGTAAGGTCCAACAGGGTCATCTGCAACACCGACTCCAATCGAGAAGGGATCTGAAGCTCCGTTCTGCTGCCGGATGGAGACGTAGATGTAGAACTTGCCGTCCTTTCCTTGGACGATCTGACTCGCGTAGGCTCCTCCAGGTTGAGCCCAAGAGAAGATGTCCTGGGGCTCTGCGATATCCTTGTGAAGAGTCCATGTGCCGCCGGAAGGCTTGGGGTTCTTGGCCTCGAAGAGTTGCCATTGGTTCATGACAAAGTCGTTTGTCCTCTCGTCAGCCTCATCCCTGCCCGACAGGATGTAAACGGTATCGTTGACAACCAACGGTGCCGGATCAGCCGAGTAGAGAGAGCCATCGCCAAGGATGGGGTTTCCGGGAGAGTCAAAAGTGATGATATCTTTAGCCTGCGCCGCGCCAAGTGTTGGCAGAAAGGCAGCGGCGAGGCTGAAAGGCAGAGTCTGACGCATGATTGTTTCGTTTCCCTTGCTCTGCAAGTCTGTAGTTTCTAGAAGACCTGCTTGGAGATCAAACTCATGAACACGCCCTCTCCCACATTATTAAATACCGAGCCCAATTGTTCTGAAACAGTGGAGTTTAACTATACGAGAGTTTTGTTTGGAGTTTATTACCCGGCGATCATCCCGTTTCCACCAATACGAGAGCCATGGTCCAGGATGTCGAGTGCAACCCTGTGTACCTGAAGCCGAAACGGGCAGTCACTTTTAAAAACGCTCCAATGGGTATAAACCGCTTACAGGCCCTCGCGTTTCAATGCGGAAAAAGATCGTCAGAGTTTGATAAAGGAGCGGAGTTGAACACCTGACGTCTTTATGAATGCGGCAGGTCGGGGCCGTATGCCTCGTCGGACGGGTTCCCCGACGTCCTTTTCTAGTCGGAAGGGTTCTCCGAGTTTTCCTTATCCAGTCGTGCACGGCGAGTTGTGAGTGTGATTGATATATGCGTGCCAATGGCGGTTGATTGATCAACGGGATTAACGTGCATATGGGTTCATCATGGTCACTTCTCGTATCTGAGCGATATTCATGAGATACACGATCCTTGCGAGAGTCGGGAACTTTTGTAAACTCAAATAGAGGCTTATAAAAGATGGCTCGCGTTCGGGAGTGACATAGTTGAGATAGTGACAACCAACGCCCGCCATGAGATCCCTCCTACAGCTCGGCAAGATTGCCTCACTGCTTGCCTCCTTTGGAGGTACAGTGCTTGCGCAGAATGATACCTTGGGTCTCGGAAATGGCTTTATCGACGTTGATATTGGCAACTTCAAGGCTCGCATTGCGCGAGATGCCCAAGTCCTGACCTCGCTGTCACCAGCGGGCGATTCTTTTGACTTTTTGCCTTCTGACCTTCTTGATGTTCGCGCTCGGAATGGCCAATATCATTGGGGCGACATCACCTTTCGTTATCGCAAGGAAAAGGATACAGAATGGATTGACGGTGACTCTTCGCAGAAGCGTCAACCCGTCAAGAAGACCACAGCTGGAAAAGGTGTTCTCGCCGCATCGGATATGAGTCCTACTCTTCCTACCGGCCCACTGAGCATCGTCCGAGAATGGCTCGACGTTTCTGGAGACTTGGGTCTTCAGTTTACCATCAAGAACACGGGCAAAGACTCCATCGAGGTTGGCAGTCTTGGATTCCCTGCCGAGTTCAACAGCATCTTCAGCAACAGAAAGGCCACAGAGATGCAAGCTCACTGCTCTCTTTCGGACCCGTACATCGGTATGGATGCCGGCCAAATCCGCGTTGCCCCTGTCAAGGGCACTGGAAAGGGCCTTGTGGTCACGCCCTTGACCGGAACGTCGTCACCTCTGGAGGCTTATCGAAACTTGGTCGAGGCTAACATCGAGCCTACTCACTACGGAAGTCAGACCTTTGAGGGTTTCTATGAGTGGCAGGTTCTCACCAAGGCTTGGGCAGAGACAAAGTGGAAGTCTCAACAACCTTGGAACCCCCCTTCATCTGTGATCTTGAAGGCTGGTCAGTCGCTCAAGGTTGGCGTCCGATTCACTGTTTCGGACTCTATCCGTGACTTTGACAAGGCTGTTCGCAAGACGGGAACTCCTGTTGCTGTTGGTGTTCCTGGATTCATCATTGCACAAGATCTGCCAGCCAAGCTCGTGCTTCAGAGCGATAGTGACGTGTCGTCTGTCACTGTCTCACCCAACGGTGCCCTTCAAGTTAAGGAGGACGGCAAGGGTCGATACACTCTTACACCGGCTTCTTCCACTTGGGGTCGCGTGCGAATGACAATCAAGTACAAGGATGGAAAGACCCAAACAGTCCACTACTTTATCACTAAGCCCACAACCGAGGCACTGAGTGATATGGGAAGCTTCCTTACCACCAAGGCCTGGTTCAACGACTCTTCTGACCCCTTCAAGCGATCTCCCTCTGTCATGACTTATGACTATGAGAAAGGCGCTATCGTCGACCAGGACGCCCGAGCTTGGGTTGCTGGTCTTAGTGATGAGGGTGGCACTGGCGCGTACGTCGCGGCTCTGATGAAGCAAGTCGTTCAGCCCAACGCCGAGGAAATCGCCAAGCTGGATGACTTTGTGCAAACTGTCATCTGGGGCCAAATACAAAACAAGGAATATGGTGTTAAGAAGTCCATCTTCTTCTATGAGCCATCTTCAGTTTCTGGATACAGCTACAGCAAGGACATTGACTGGACCTCTTGGACATCCTGGAACAAGGAGACTGCTTCTGCTGTCGACCGTGCATACAACTACGTGCACGTCACCGCAGCTTACTGGTCACTATACCGCGTTGCTCGTGCTTACCCAGATCTCGTATCCAAGGATTGGGACTGGTACTTGACCCAGGCTCAGAAGACCGTTATCCGTATGACGAAGAGTGACATTTGGTACGGAGACGTCGGTCTGATGGGTGAGACAGTTTTTGGAGAACTTCTGGTTGACTTGAAGCGCGAAGGCAAGGATGCTCTTGCAAAGGCTTTGGAAGATGCCATGCACACGCGAGCTAAGCTTTGGGATTCGCAAGAGATTCCTTATGGCAGTGAGATGGCCTGGGATTCAACCGGTCAGGAGGGAGTGTACTACTGGACCAGGTATGTGATGGGGATTCTATGGTTGAAAGGTTGACGCTAACTTCTTAGACACTTTGGCATGACCGACTCGGAGCACAAGACCATCAACAGTGTTTTGGGATACATGCCTAATGTGCCTCATTGGGGTTGGAATGGGAATGCCCGAAGATACTGGGACTTTATGTAAGTCACTGTGCTCGATCTACTGTGTACACAACACTAACATCATCACAGCTACGGAGGCAAGCTCAGGAGAATTGAGCGTCAGATCCACCACTACGGCTCTGGCCTCAACTCCCAAGTCCTCCTATCTGCCTTCCGCGACGACCCATCTGATACCTATCTCCTACGCGTCGGATACGCTGGATCAAGTGCCCCAATTTCCAACATCAACCAAGACGGTTTCCCAAGTGCTGCCTTCCACTCTTGGCCCGACACCCTCAAGTGGGACGGCATCACTGGTGACTATGGTGGTGGATTCATCGGCACTGCCTTGAACTCGGGAACCTACGTTGTAGATGACAAGGATCTCGGTGTTGTTGCTTTTGGTGGTATCCTATCTAAGAGCGGCGACAACGTCACAGTCAAGCCCAAGGATGCTGTTCGTCAGCGAATCTTCATTGGACCTCTGAAGGTCTTGATCACTGTTGACGTTGGATCCATTGATGAGTTCGCCTACAACGCTGCCAAGGGTACTGTTGAGGTGACTTTGACCCAGACGAAGGGAGCACCCAAGGCTTCAAAGGCTGCTGTCTGGGTGGAGTCGACGGGAAGCGACAAGTGGCAGGTTAAGGCCACGGGAGCTACCTCGGGGCGTGGAGGGCAGATTGTTCCTTTGGGCTCTGGATCTGTTAGCGTTTCGTTCAGCAAGGCCTAGATTTTAAGGCAATGTTTGCCGAAGGAGGTTGAATGGCTGTGGTGCGGATAGAAGCCCGAATATTCTAGTGTATATAGTTACTATATATGCCATTTGATTAGGATACGAAGCAAGCGTGAAGATACGACAACTATTACATCGATGAAATAGCATCTTTTGATGTGAAGTGTAAATTAGGGTGCTAAATTGCATGATAGTAAACTGGGATATCCTCTAGTGTATTACGACAGTTCGTGTGTTCCCTTGGTCTCAGTCATTGTCCTAGTCTCCTCGCGCCGTTCCACGCTAACAGTCTTTGGATCAGCCTCACTGTAAACGTTTCCCACACTTCCCTCAATCTCGACAAACTTCTGTAGTGGTGCGTCAAGCTCTGAAGTGATCTCCTTGGTCTGAACTTGGCCGATGGCCTTTGAATCCGCCTCAGAGTACACATTTCCCAGAGTGCCTTCAACTTCAGTTAGGGTAGAAGTTTGCTGTGTGATGGTCTTGGGCCCCTCCCTGCTCCACTCAAGGATCTGAGAATCGGCTTCCACAAAAATGGTTCCCTGACTGCCCTCGATCTCGGGAAGACTCAGTTGAGTGATATTCGTGGTCGACTTCTTTCCAGCAGGCGTTGCGTTTGGTGAGTGAGCTGGGCTGATAGCGGTCGAGTCGGCCTCCAGGAAGAGCTTGCCGGCACTTCCTTCAATCTCGGCCAAGTCCAATTGTTGTTGCATCGTAAGAAAGCTGTCTCCAGAGGAAGCTAGTGCCTGCTGATGAGAGTGCTGGTTCTCGATACGGGTGGGGTTGATCGGCTGTGAGCCGGCCTCGGTGTATCTGTTGCCGGCACTTCCCTCGACCTCGACCACACTCGACTCCACAGGCTTTTGTGTTGTGGGCTTCTCTTGGCTCGTGGAATGAGACACGACTTCTGTGTGAAAGCTAGTATTTAACCCTTCGACGGTAGAGGTGTGGTGCTGGTGTGTCTGATGCGTCGACAACACAGTTATATCTTCAGACGCTCCATACACATGCTCCTCAGCTTGGTTTCCAGGGCGTGGCATTCCAACTGGCTGCGAATCAACTTCGGTGTAGATGTTGCCCGGGCTGCCTTCAGCTTCCGCAAAGCTTTGTTGTCTGGATCCAGACGATGGCTTCTCAGATGACAATAAAGTGTGAGTTGTTGTCGTAGTCACGGTTGTTGATTGGGGGATGCTAACAGTATGAGAATGAGATTCCGTAGACACGACCCCAGGAGATTCAACGGTCTCTGTAAAGCTGGTCTGGTGTCCGGTGTGGTGGCTTGTTGAGGTCAAAGTGTTGTCACCAAGCAGCTGGAAGGAAGTGGGATGAGGCTTGCTAATGGGGTTTGAGTCGGCTTCATTGAACACGGTTCCTGCACTATCCTCTGCCTCGGCGAAGCTCGGGTGGTTGATCTTGGTCGCTGGCTGAGAGTTTGCAACGTGTGCACTGCTGGCGTAAATATCCCACAGGCTTCCTCCAGAGGTTTGAATATCCGGTAAATCAAGAGTTGGCTTGGTCTCAGCAGAGGACTGCTCGGTGGTGGAAGTATGGTGCGTTGTGTTGCCAGGGGGGTGGTTGATGGCCTGTGAGACACTCTCAGTAAAAGTGGTTTCGGTATTTCCAGTCTCCGGGAAGCTTTGAATGCCTGGCAAGTTGATGTTGGGCTGGCTGGCTGTCGGCTTCGCCTCCGAGGCGTGAGTGTGTTGATCAAGCTGATGTAAAGTGGCATCGTGAGGAAAACTAGTCATATGTCCGTGGCTGTTGACTGGACTCCCATAAGCGGTGTGAAACGCCGAATGATTGATGCTTGACTGGTCAATGCTTGGGGACGAAGTTGTAGAAGGCAGCCCACCAGACGGGTGCGACACAATTGTAGAATGAGTGTGGGTGACAGGTTGCGAATCGTCTTCGGTGTAGACATTGCCTGGGCTACCAGCAATTTCAGCCAAATTGGGCGAGGCAGCTGGGCTCTTCATGACAGGCTTGATAGTTGGCTTTTCTTGCTGGTACGAGAACTGCGAGGCCTCCTCAGCCTGTCGCCAGGCGTCGAACCGGGCCTTGCTGATGGCCTGCGAATCGGCCTCGGAGTAGACGTTGCCCCGGGACCCCTCAATCTCTGCGAAATGCTGCTGCTCCTTCTGAGGCGCGGTAGGCTGGGACATATCGGTTTTCTGTCCCACGGAGGCAATGAGAGCCTCTTCATCGGCTTCCCGTCGGACGTTGAAACGGGCCTTGCTAATAGCCGTGGAGTCGGCCTCCGTGCAGACATTGCCAGCGGTACCCTCAACCTCGGCCACGCCAGACTGAGGTTGCTTGTAAGCAGCTGCCTTTTCCTTGCTGATGTCGCTACTGTTGGATCCGCTCGAGCCTGCACCGCCCTCGACAACGACGGTTCCCTCCGGCGAAGCGGCGGGCTTCTTTCCTCGGCGTCTGAAGAAGCAGAAACCTCCCACAGCCAGGATTGCAATCACGGCGATACCTCCAACAACCCCTCCAACGATGGCGCCAATTGGAGCTCCTCCCTTGTCATCGCTCGAGCTCGAGCTTGTTTCTGTTGTAGAGCTTCCCGTTCCAGTCGCGTCGGCAGCTCCAGCAGAGGCAGTTCCACTCTCGCTCTCGCTGTTGGTATCGCTGTTGGAGCTGCTACTGGAGTCGCTGTCACTGTCTGGGCTCGGGGCTGCGAGTGTGTAGATAACGGCGCCACTCTTGCAGCAATCGCTTCCGTCGGCCGGGGGGCAGCAGTATTTATTCTTGCCGCATTCTTGGAGAGCGAACCAGGTACCGGAATCGGCTGCAGACCGTTAATGTCAGAGTTGTTGCGGCCAAATGAAGCCCATTACTCACTGTCCATGCAAACCTCGGGACAATTCGACCAGTCCTTGTTCTGGCAAGCGGCCCGGTAGTCGAACCGATCCGGCTGGCTGCAAAGTCCATTCGCCAAGCACTTGTCGCCCTCACCAAAGTAGCAGCAGGTCGAATAAGTCGTCGTCGAGTTACCACAAGGCTCATACTTGTAATCCTTGGCCGCGTTACTGCCGTCGGGGTAGTAACATGTCGCCGACGCCGAAGCGACGAACGACGCAACCAGCAGCCACTTGTTCATGGCTCCGATCTTGCTGGATGCAGCTCGAGATGTCGACGCCAGGGAATATCGTCGAGGGGATGCCCTCAAGGTGGTTGTTTTCACTGCAGAAAGACCCAATCTCCCAGAGGAATGGAGGAAAGGGGGAACCAGCTGCCACCACCTCTTTAAGGAATTCAGCCATTTCTGAGCTGAACACGAGTGGCTTACCACTGGCGTTGAGGCGCATCAACGATTTCAAGCATCAGGTCCCCCAAGTGGAGGACCCTTACAGAGCCAGCTGAGGAGGTGCATCGATCTAGACTCGGTCTCTGGGCTCTGATTCGACGACGTAGCGAAGCCCTTCAGGAACGACTGGTCGATCGGCCTTGGTCTAGGCTGGAAGGGGAAAAGGGCGTTGGACGTGGCGGGACTAGTAGGCCTGGACTTGCAATAGTTTCAATTGTTTCTTTGCCTAGGTCAGCCCTGTGACCTTCGCTCGACAATCAGAGAATCGAGATTCTCCACCGACTTTTGAGCGGCAGTGACTTTTGCAGAATGAGAATCTGAAGCTGATGATAGATGAAGAGCAATTGTTTTGATGAACTCATTAGCAGCTGTTCCAGCTCCATTGCAAGGTGGCGCAACTAGGAGGGGCCACGATGAAACTCCCAGTCCCCCCAAAAGAATGAAGATTCAGAATATCGAGACATTAATGCGAACTGCCGCGAAGTGCAGAACGCACTCCGCTGAGTTGTCACATGCCTTTGAGCCAACGTGGCTTGCATCTCTTGCTCCCTGTGTGCATACTTGATGCCTGCCCTTTGTGAGGGCTGAAACGCTTCTGTTTGAGATACTCTTGGCCAACCAATCCCATACCTTCATGATTGACATCTTCAGCCATCTCGATGGTGACCTGAAATATCGATGCTGAACTCAAAAGCGAGCAAGATCATCATGCAGGTCTCATAAAGAACTGTTGAAATCCCCAATTTTCCATGGTTGATATATGCCGATACTTCTTACAGATCTAGTTCACTGATCTCTCTGTGATATCCTATGCTTGTGGGGGTGGCTCCAAGTGAGTGGCTGCAGAACTGGCATGGGCCTCTTCGTCAGCAATGATCGAGCTTTCTGACCTTCCGTAGGCATGTTTACAACAGGCGAGGACTCCATCGAGGACAAAAGAGAGAGGCTAGGACAAAAAGGCTAGCCTTCTAATTATATCCCTTGCATATCTTGAGCAATCCTTGTGAGACATTATACGCGACAAGGTCCGTCCCGCTTCCCCGTCATAAACTCGTGGACAAGTGCCTACCTACCCGATAGCCCGAACAAGAACAATTTCGGCAGCGACAGATGGGCTTTAGTACCCTTTTCGAATTGGTAGAAACACCGCTATTAGTTACTATGTGTTTTATAAAGTTAAACTTGATGTAAACCCATTGATAACATTGGGGTCGAAGGGCGGTCTCGGGACGAAAGAAAGCGAGCCAGTCAACACAATATTTGGATCATGAAATTCATCAGTCATTTTCCTCTTCACAAAGAAGCGGCATACTATTTCATGATGTCTCCTCTCTCGCATATTGGGCTGAGCTTACCTCTCTATTCATGGTGATATTGATCTCTATATTAACTACCCAGGTAGACATGAGGATGCCTTGTAATCAGGATGCTTGATGAAAGCCCAACCCTTTTGTCCCCACGGAAAAGCAAAGGGACGTGCTTATACGGGCCGAACTCCGAAAGAGACATGAGATAACTACAGAGTGACACCTCATATTAACAACCCACTCCTCGTCACGACATGAACTCATAATAAGCTCAAACGTGACAAAGCTAATCCTTTAATGTCACCCAAAAAACATGGAATACTGTCTGTCAATACAATCTTGGGTACAAACAGCGCCCATCTGTCAATTTAGCCTCCAGTCGGTTGTCCTACCGGACGAACGACCTTTCAGCCGACCGACCATCTACCGTCGATCTCGGCAACCTTCCGTAATCCTGGCTATTCCACCCCCAATCATCACCCTGTGAGTGTCATTGGCTAGGATAAGGAAGCAAGGTTCGGCTACGTCTCGAGAGGTTGGTGGAGGGATCGGCAAAGCAGGCCGCCTCGGAAAAGTGACTCTCGACACTTTTCCGACCCGGAGGTCACCCTACCCGTTGTCGAGATTGGTGGAACCCGAGGCTCGCCCTTGTCCTTGCCTCGTTAGCGCTGTAATCCTCTTCCCCAGACTGGCTTTCCCCGCATCCCCGCAAAGCGAACGGGGGCATTGAGATGAAGCCGTTCGGTCAGATGCCAGGTTTAGAAACGCCCCAACCAAGGATTCCCCGGTTGTGACTTTTGTGGTATAAAGTGTTGGGGAACCTACTTCGACACTTGGAAAGACATCAGACCTTCTCTCGACTGCATCACCCTGAGCAGGACTGTCCCCATTGTCCATTCATCTCAGCAAGCATGGCGACCGACGGCAAGAACAACATCTCGCATGTCGAGACGCGGGATGAAGAAGACCAGATTCAAAAGACGGATCAGAATGTCAAGGTTGACGCGTTTGGCGCAAGCGCAAAGACAGATCCCAAGGAGATTGCCCTCGTCAAGAAGCTGGACTGGTACATGATGGTAGGTGTTCGCGTCCTCACCCCATTGAGCCTTATCTAACTCTTATCCTCAGCCCATTCTCTGGCTCATGTACTTTTTCAACTTCCTCGATCGCAATGCCATGATTAATGGACGATTGAACGGCCTCGAAGACGACCTCGGCCTCAAGGGCACTCAATACAACACCTGTGTCTCGATCCTCTTCGTCGGCTACCTCTGCGGCCAGATCCCCTCCAACATGATCCTCAACCGAGTGCGACCCTCGTGGTACATGGCCGGTTTCTGCATGGCTTGGTCTGTCTTGTCTCTCCTGACGTACAAGGCGAACAGCTACGAGAGCATGCTGGTGTGCCGATTCCTGCTCGGAATCACAGAGGCGCCATTCTACCCTGGTGCTTTGTACATGATTTCCATGTTCTACAACCGCAAGGAGATTGCCACGCGCATGTCTATCTTCTACACTGGAAACATGATGGCCAGCTCCTTCTCTGGTCTCATTGCGGCTCCCATCTTTGCCAAGCTTGATAAGGTCCACGGCTTGGCTGGTTGGCAATGGTAAGATGATGAACATCTTGAGATCCGAGCACATCTGACATTGAAAATGCAGGCTCTTTATTATCCAGGGTGCCATTTCCATCGGTGTCGCCATCCTCGGCTTCTTCACACTGCCCGACAGCCCCCTCAAGACGCGATGGCTTACTCCCGAGGAGCGCCAACTGGCCCATGATCGTATCTGCCGTGATACTACCGGTCGTCGCGAGGGCACGTCTGTCTGGACAGGTCTCCGCGAGGCTGCTTCTGACTGGCGCACTTGGGTCTTCTGCCTGATGGACAACCTCCATCTTTCTGTACGTGATTATTCGGGCAAAAACTAAAAAAGCACCATTCTAATCACGTCTTAGGCCAACGGTTTCAAGAACTTCCTTCCCACCGTCATCGAGACTCTCGGTTACAACACCACCATCACACTTGTCCTGACCTGCCCTCCCTACCTCTTCTCGGGTTTCGTCTCTATCGCCGTCTCCTGGTCATCAGGACGCTTCAACGAGCGAACCTGGCACGTAACACTCAGCAAGGCCGTTGCCATCGTTGGCTTCGCCATGTGCTGCGCTACGCTTAACGTGCCTGTTCGCTTCGTCGGCATCATGCTCTTCGTCGGTGCCACATACGGTGTCAACAACATCATCCTCGGCTGGACAGCCTCGGTCGTCGGTCAGACTGATGAGAAAAAGGCTGTTGCGATCGCCATGTGCAACACATTTGGTAACCTTGCTAGTGTTTATACTCCTTACCTGTGGCCTAAGTCTTCTGCTCCTCGCTACCTTCAGCCCATGGTGGCTTGTATTGCTTTCTCGGCGGGCGTATGCATTTGCGCGTGGGTCTTGAGGCTTGCTCTGCAGCGACAGAACAAGAAGACCCGAGAGCAGAACCCCGAGGAGACCAACTTTTACGTGTACTAAGTAGAGACGAGAAGTGATGGATGAAGCGTCAATAAGCCATGGTTACGTGAGGCTGAGAGAAGGATACGGTGTATCGTTGAAGGGTCAGATACCATTATGATCAGATAGTAAATCGTTACTACTCAATTTATTACATGATGTCATTTGGGCCATGTTTAATAGTTCGAGGTGGTCTTTGTATAGCATGGGCAGTACCGCCATCTACTCATCTATTTTGGAAACTCATTCTATGTGTACAGTCGTCCCCTCACTGGCTCACGAATACCGTGCTCTAGTGTACCAAAGCTCAAGTGCCCTATCGTGTCCTTCACATTCATGCCTCGTTTCGACCTAAACTCCTGTGCCCTGGCTTCGCCCCAACGGAGACGGCTCTGCGAAACACCCATTAGGTATTTCTCCACAACTGGAACATCAGTACATGACGTGTAAGACTTGATATCGGTGTTACACGTGTCTTGAGGTTGTAGAGATGCATTTGGAGGTGCTATTAGGTGCTCCGTCTCTGAGATTGCCGACCCACTGAATCTTTGAGCGGCTTCTGGGTCGGAGGGATAATCGTGGACTGCCTCCAGGTATGTTGATTTGTGGCCAATTTTGAACCCCGAGGTTGACTTATCGGCCGCGACTGTAGTGAAGTCTTCAGGTACAGGAACATGGCAAGCCGCGGACAATGCCAACGAGCTGTTCCCGGTAAGTGGCATTGGGCTCTTAATGGTCGGCCATGTAAGGATCAAGGGCAGAGCAGTCATTATGGAGACGGCAACCAGTAGCGCGAGCAAGGCCGGAGCCGACCATCCAATGCCAACGAAAGCATCATCGCTAAGTCCGGTCCGTAGTGGCGAGTCATCGTCAATTGTTGGAGGCTCAAAGTATCCTGAGTAGAAGGTGAGAATGGCGAACGGCATTGGGATACGGAAGGGGACATACCGCCTTCAAAAACAAAAACATATAGAGATTTCGACACCAGCCAATGTAGGGAGATGCTAGCCAAGATCAAGGGAACGCTGTATCGATATGGTAATTGAAGCCTGTAGGTTGACCGTTGAAGTCCTTGAGGCTCTGTTACCCGTAATGGGCGGTAGCCTGTCCCGTACGAACTCCATTCCTTCTCCGCACACAGACGTGTGTAAAATGAGTTGTAGTCAAAGTAGAATATTGAAAGAAGGAGCTGCGGCAGGTTGCCTTTGAGGACGGCCGGGATAAACTCACTCGCACTCGCACCGGAGACTTCAAAGACCCCGTTTGTCGCATTCTGAGTGAGGGTTTGCTTGCCGAGCGAATTCTCAGACTGCGATAGGAAGAACATGGCGAAGAGAAACATGAAGTTGGCGATGAGGAGAGAGTAAGTCCTTAGCCAGACCATCCCCTCGATTGACCTCGACCATCTCCGGCGCTCTGGCTGCCAGTACATGGGTGCACCCACATATGGGTAGCTTCTGTCATCTAGAACACCTTCAACCTCTTTATCCAATAGGCATCTTCCAGCTGTGAACTTGTCAGGGGAACGGATGAATGACGCGATGGCATCCCCTGGCACCACAAAGGGATCCTCTTTGGGCAGATAGCGCAAGACCATAACGCAGAGAGCGGCTTTTAGAGAAACTGATATGACGACGATCAAGAGAAGGCCATTCGATACACAGACTTTGCAAGTAGGCGAGAATTCCTGTACTAAACAGTACTCCAAGTCGAGGGTTATGGCATCTCTAGAAACATCTGGCCAATATTGTGTTGTGTCGTTAAGGTCGAGAAACTCAAAGACATAAGTGGATGGAATCGACGCGGGGCGTTTTGCCCTCATTTTTAGAGGATCGGAAAGATCTCCTCGTCTGCCAAAAGCCCTGCCGCAGCTCTGCACGCACGTTGATCGGTTTTGAGATGTATCGGCTAGTGACTGTGTATTGCAACTTGTGGTGAACCAGAGGGAGTTGGCGTCATCGAGAGTAAAGTTCTTGTACCTTTGCTCTTTGGACTTGTCGGATGATCTGGCCAGCTGGAATATATTGCTCAGCTTCCAACCTAGACTAGAGTTGCCCGACGCCATGAGAGACGTGTTTTTTGATTGGACAATCATGACGAGATCGCGAAAGTTGACACGTCCATTGCAATACTGATACTGAGAAAGGCAATCGGGGACTTCTAGCCTTTTCCAATCTCGAGCATTGTTGGCAGTGAACTCGATTCCCTTGGAAACATCGCTGTTGGGGTCGAAGTAGTCTGCTAGGGATAGGTCCTGTCCATATCCCACAGCATCGAGTAATGATTGGCTTCGGCTACTCGTAGGTGGCCATACAGCTACGCCAGGAGGATAATGCGGGGCGCCGTTGATGAACCCTTCTGAGGCGATTGTTAGGTTCCAGTCGGAGCTCATGTATTCAGTCGGAAAGATGGCACTGTTGAGGAAGAGATGAAGCGGAAAAGAGGTGACGAAAAAAAGCGCCCAGCATACTAATCTGATCTTGGGAGCTCGATACAGGTTCCTCATTGACTGCACGCCAATCTTCAAAGAAATATTGTCGCTATGAGCTTTGTCTACCTCGCTCCTCGTGGGCGAAGTCAGCACTTGCATGAAGAAATTGGACGAGGCTAGGATGGCCGTGGAGTAGGCGTTGAGAAAGAGATGTAGCCACGTGTTGATTGACCTGCTCTTCGCGCAAGTGCCCTGGAACACGATATAGTTGATACCCAGGCCACCGGATTTAGACACAGTGCATATCAATAGGATTATGCCGAACAGAGTGAATGTGAAAACAGCCAAAGTATTGATGAGGGCAGTGCGCCGCCAGCCAGTTCCAAGCTGTCGCCACATTATGGAGGGTAGTTTCTTAAACGTACTGATGCCATTATGAGCTGCGAGGAACGGCCTAGGTATATAGGTATACAAAAGAGGATTTCTAGCGCCTGACAAGGCTAACTGAGCGATAAATATTTGAAAAATTCAGCCCACAGCCAAGAGAGGGCGTCCTCATAATGCCTGATCAGCAATGTTTCCCCGCAGTCGAGACAAGCTCACCAAGACTGCCAAGCACGACTGCCACATCATGGGGGGACGCCACGAAATAATCTGATGAATGAGGAGCGGAACAAGTGGAGAGCTGAAGTAAACGTGCAGCTCCTCCTTTGCCCATTGCATGAAGACGCAATCATTTCCAGCGACGCTATACGCTGCGGGAGAAACGCTCCGCTTCAGGGTCGACTAAAAGCTATTGGAAGCGTCTTGGCGTGCGGCCTTGATGGATCATGCCATGCGGATGCCTAGCTATCTTGATTGCGAGGGCATGCCCGGCACAGCTAGATACGTAGTATCTAAGGATGCCTTGGGAGTCTGATTATTTGCTTACACTATCATCACAGTATTCTGTCATATTGACTATCGAGGTACTGGAATCGCCCTCATCGCCTCTCACTCCATGTCTCCTTCGTAACACGAGGATGGATCTGTTCTTTATTATAGTTGCAGCCCGGCCCTTGATGGGTTAACTAAGCCCGAAGATCGAGAAGATCACACGGAGCAATCGGGATTTCATGTTTCAAGTACAATCCCATTGGCAAAAGGGATGATACGGAATTAGGTACGTAATCGATGGGCACATGGAAATCACCAGTGGGAAGTATATTAGGTGCTGGACGATGAATGAGACGATGTTCATTGTATTGTCATATCACATCTCTAGAGACCTGACAGCTTGCGACAAGAGTGAGGTGTATTCCCTGGGGAGATTGGTAATGTTTCTTGGTACCCAGTATCACCTCTGAATCCGGAGGGCCCCCTTTACAGAAGAGCCTAATGAGCCTCCTCTTTGGAAACTTCTTCTTGCTTGCCCTCTTTCATTCCGATAATCTTCTGAGTAAGAGTCTCAGTCTTGTGGAACCTCCAAGGCTTGATCTTGCGCTCAAAAAGTTCATCAAGCTCGGCAGTGGAACGTCTATATAGAAGGTCAGCAATGTTCCAAAGAGGGACTAAGCATCGAACATACCCGGCAGTTTCGGGCATTAAGAACCACATTGCCACAACAAAAGGCATGCCGATACCGGTGAAGAACCAGCAAGTCTTGAGACCCCAGTTCCATTGGTTGGCGTTGATCATGTAGGGAACTAGAACTCCCAAGACGGTCCCGAGGGGACCAATAACACCAATCGCAAGGCCTCCTGTGTATGTGCGGAGCCTCAGTGAAGAAGTTTCGCTTAGGTAGGCGTATCCGCTGGCACTGTTGGCAATGAGGCCGATATCTGTCATCAGGTATTAGCCATGCATCTCGGGATAGGCGGTCTCATAACTTACTCCAGAAGACGGCAAACACAACGAGAAAGATATCGGAAGTACCGCTCTTAGGCACTACGCTAAGGATGCCAACACCAATGTTGCAAACCATGCAAAGGGTAGTCCCGGAGCAGACCATCCATCGACGACCGGTAATATCAGCAAGGTAAATAATAACAAGACTTGCCGCAATATTGACGCCGCTAGTGATGCAAGTGACCTTGAAGGGGTCCTGGATTCCGGCCTGCTGGAAGAAATATGTACCGTATGTGAAGAAAACTTGGAGGCCGATGAATTGCTGGGACAAAGGAGCCCAGAAAGAAATGATGGTCCGGAGTCTATCAGTTCCACGGAAAACCTCCCACCATTTTGCAACTTCGCCGGTTTGAGTGACAGCGCGTTCGTGCTCGATGTTGATTTCCAGGAGGCGGTACTGGTGATCGATGTCAAAGTCTTCAACACCGCGATAGATGATGCTGAGACTCTTCTTCCCTTGATCAACCTTGTTGACGCTGGCATACCAGGACGGAGACTCCGGGATAATGACGAAGATGATGAGCATCAGCCCGATTTGTGCCCATTGTGTATAGACCGGGGTCAACCAGTTGGTAGAGTCATTGGTGGACATAGACTGCAGCGCCACAGGGGCAAAGAATTGGCCGGTCACCCACCACAGACTGTAGCACATCAGGAAGGTTCCTCTGGCTCGGATAGGGGCCACCTCGCCAACGTAAACGGGAATGGTTGCCTGCAGACAGCCAACGCCCATGCTGCCCAAGATCTTGCCAACCAGCCAGACCTTCCAGTTGCGAGCGACGCACTCGACAGTGATGCTGAGGGCGAGGATGAGCCATTGAGTATACATGGCGGCCTTTCTACCATATTTGTTCGACACGAAAGGGATCGCCATCTGACCGACAAACTGGCCAACACCTGCGACCGAGCCCCAGGTGCTCATGACCGAAGATGCGAGGACCTTTTCGCCGGCGTCATTGGTTTGGGTTCCGAACTGTTGAGCAAAGCCAGGGTTGGCGATAATATTTCCGGCCAATCTTTACAGTGACAAAAGGATATCAGCCTGTGTATCTGATTGGGTTTGAGGGATCAAATAATACGTACCCAATCTGGTATCCTTCAGCTGCAGCGCTGATGGCGGCGACGAAACAAATAGTGGAGGCCATCTTGAACTTCTTGATGGTTTCCCAGATGGACAAGTGTTCGTACCCGGTGAGGCCCTGACCTTGAGCCTCGGCGCTAGAGGTCAGTTCCTCAAAGCTTGAGGCAGCCTTGATCGCATCATGAGCCTATTCTACGGCTTGGGCCGTGGGCTCGTCATGTTTGACATTGTCCATGCTGGAGTATTGTTTGTCTTAACGATAAAGAAGAAGTTTTGGGATCAGTTCGTATTGTCAGGTGTTGATGGTGAGTGAATCTTGGAAGCGGACAAAGAGGTGACCGTAGTCTTATATATCTCCCTGGGATCATGAGTGATGGTGATGGTTTTTGGTTTGCGGGGATTTGAACTTCCCCGGATCATCCATGCCCTCCTTAGTACAAGCTTGGGGACCAGGAATCCGGGGGCGGGGCGTGAGTCCAGGCGTCAAAGAATCACCCCGAGAGTGCTCATTTCCAAACTGAGAAACTCTAAGCCACGCCTCAGGTGACAATACGTCCTCCGAGAACTATGAACAGTCTGTTCCTTGTTGATCAGACCCGAAGGACTGGGTAACCACTCATTTGTCTGCTCGCTGCATTACACGCCGAGCCTAGGAGAGTACACAAGGGATCCGGCTTAGCCGAGCTTGTGCCCGGGTCTCGGCCAGCCACCGAACTTGGCACTTCGCGATGAGACTTTAGAACAAAGCTTGCTTGCTTCTGACCCCATGTTGAGCGTAGAGCGGTTGGAACTGCCGAGTGTGAGAAATGGGCGCCCCTTAGTAGGCCAAGAAGTGGATGGATGCGATGAACCCCACGGTGGATGGGCTGATTGACTCCTGTCTACTCTTCAGCCGCATGGAAATACGCGCAAAGGCCATGTCTATGCGAGCGAGCTAATATTAAGTTGCGATGGTGGGTGTTTAACGAACGTGGAGGGGACGGGTGACTAGAAACGCGAGTATTCAGAGCCCATCCTAATGTGGAGAACAGACACAAGCTGGAACCCCAACAGGAGCGTCCCCAGGAAGTCGCTCTCACCGCCTGAGGTTTCTTGGAGATGTCTTCACAGTGCGGGATATATCTTGATGGGATCTATGTCTTAGATAATTGTGATGGAGGAGCAAGGGAGTCTTGGTAAGGGCATCAATCAGTAGTTGAGAATGAACTTCACAGGAGAATGATCAAATAGAACCTCAGCGCTTTGAAACAAGAAGAACTCCTCTTCTCAGTACCACATGCTTCTGGAATATCGCAAACACTGTGCCCAGGCAAACGTCCCCCATGGGGGAAAAGTGGTCGCGAACGGCCTGTCGGGGGATCTACAGCAGTGATTCAAGCTCATGACCCGCTTTCTTATTCTGCATGAGCCTGTCGACTTCATTACTAGTGCCAAGAGGCTCGCCAACGCAAGACCCAAGTCCCCAGGCCGAATCGGGGGTGTTTAGTGGCCTTCGGAATACTGGGCCGTAACCGACGTCGGGGGAGGATCTCCGACATGTTTTACGCATTCTATCCGTAAAATCTAACTCCACACTTTCCCCCCAACGCCCGAGTTCCGGGAAACCTAGTACCGAGCTCACGAGACGTGTATGAGGTAGGAAATCCCAACCACTTGGATTCAAGGGGGTTGCTTTCCCTGCATGACACTTTCGATACTTGTGAGGCTAGACTTGCCTGATGGAGGTTGCTGGCACACACCATAATGTTGCCACTCTATAAGAAAAAGCTCGCGGTATTCGGGGAGCGCGTGTCACAGTCGAGAATCATACCGTCTGCTCCAGAGCCCAAACATCTCACTGCACCATTTCTGTACTCTTCTGTTCCGCATCCTCAACATGGCAAAGCAGGCTGAACTTCGCCAAGTCAAGAACAAGCCGCGGGTGTTTGTTACATCTGATATTGCCAATGAGCCAGACGATGCCCAGTCACTCGTCCGGTATTTGCTTTATTGCAATGAATTCGACACAAAGGGCATTATTGCCTGCACATCCACCCACATGAAGAGGCGTGTATGTCCCGAGGACATGATCGCTATCATCAATGCCTATGGCAAAGTTGTGGAATCTCTCAACGCCCATGCACATCCTTCGAACCAGTATCCCAGCGCCGAAAGCTTGCTCAAGCTTGTGACCACCGGGCCAGCGGTATACGGTGCCGAAGCTCTGGAGCCGGATGTAACGCCTAGCGACGGTACGAAACTTCTGATCAAATCGCTAGAAGAATCGACAGACCCCCTTTGGGTCATCTGCTGGGGTGGCTCCAATGTCCTGGCCCAGGCCCTCCACTTGATTCGGCAGACACGATCTGAAGCCCAGAGCATCGCTCTAAGATCCAGACTCCGAGTTTATACCATCTCCGATCAGGATGATACCGGCTTATGGATCAGAACAACTTTTCCAGACATCTTCTACATTTGTTCTCTTCATGGCTGGAACCAGTACCTTCTCGCCGCTTGGACAGGCATCTCCGGGCAGATTGATGGCGAGAGCGCGGCCGATCCTACCAAATTCACAAAGGAGTGGATCAAGGAGAATATCCAAATCGGGCCTCTCGGCAGTGTCTATCCTGATACCATGTTCCTTACCGAGGGTGACACTGCTACCTTTTTGTACTTGATTCAAAATGGTCTCGGTCATCCTGAACACCCGGAATGGGGAAGCTGGGGAGGACGCTATCTCCCTGTCGACCTTCGCCTCGCGGCAAGACACTATTCAGATGCCGTCGACCGTGTTATTGGCGCCGATGGGAAGCCGTACACGACGAATTATGCCACAGTTTGGCGTTGGAGAGACGCTTACCAGAACGACTTTGCCGCGCGAATGCAGTGGACACTGACGGGTGATATCGCCGCTGCAAACCATGCACCAGTCGTCATTGTGAACGACAGCTCCGGCCCCGAGCCACTGATGGTAGAAGTTGAGGTTGGACAGACACTCCATCTCGATTGCTCCAAGAGCTATGATCCCGATGGTGATGAGTTGAGCTTTAACTGGTTCCAATACAGAGAAGTCACGGTTAGCACCATGGCGTTGATTGATCCCCAGGTTCCAGACATTCCGATCGAGAACCTCGACCCTGAGTGCCCTGGAAGACGGGTCAAGTTGGAGATGCCAGCCGCCGACAAATGTGCCATGGACTTTGTCCCGGGGAAGGCCCTGGAAAAGGGCGAGGCACTGCATTTTGTGCTGGAGGTCAAGGATAATGGCTCGCCGCGTCTAACCACTTACAAGCGAGTTGTGGTGCAAATTGTCAATCCGCGAATGGAGGGTGGTAGAGACGAGGCAACTGCAACTACGGTTGAGTGGATGCAGCTCATGAAGTTACTGTAGCTCGCACCTAGTCTAGACTGGAATTGAAGAATGATGATTTGAACTTAAAGTTGAGTAGTATTGGCCGTTATCGATGGCTCACAACCGGAATTTGGCCGCTCAAGATTATTTTGGACTCCATTGTGATAAACGACTTAGCCGTTACGTTAGCAATTTACTTCATATTGAACCATTAAAATAGTTGTAAATTGATCTGAAATTCAAGCCCACTTTGAGAATCTACCATATAGAGCATCAAGAAATTGTTGATGGACTTATAAACTATTCACCCTAACGACCGGCTCACTGTGAATAAGTAGGTTAAGATATTGATATGAAGTAATCTATAGTAACGCCTCAGCATCTACTTCTCATTTCACACCGGATAACTACTCTTTTCTAGGCTATAAGGTCGGCAGCTTGCAATCATGGTCCCCGCAGGGACCAAGAACGGGATGGGAAAGCCATCATACTCAGGATTCTGGCTGGGCATGGTGATCAGTTTGTGATGGCTTGTCTCGTCACCATTGAGTGTACGGATCTTGTGCAAGTTGCCCTGCTCATCAATATCAATCTCCTCCGCCACGAGTATTCCAGAGAAACACGACGTTGGGCTCGTGCTCTTGAAGGTGGCTTGGTAGCCATACCCGAGCAAAAGATACGTCCCATCGACTTGTCGAATAATCATACCCGCTGCTTCGACCGGTTTGCCGAAAACAAAGGCTCGCTCGACTGTAACCTCGAAGTTGCCAAGGACCTTGACCCAAGACTTCTTCGAGTCATCCGACTCGCCGGCGTTGTCAAAGTAGAAGCCAAATATGTCATCGGGTCGGTTCGCCTGTGCGTCAAGGATAAACTTTCGAGCCTTGGATAGTAGACCGTAGTGGAGCGGCAGGTGACAATCTTCTAGCGGCAAAGAGTCGATTCCGAATGGAGAACAGCCGATGGCGAGGTTGTTTCCGAGAGCTGTCCAGATCCGTCGCACTCCGTAGCCATCTCGTCGCTGCTCAGGAATAAAGAGAGGCATGTGTTTATGAGCGAAGCACTTTGCCACGCTTTCATACCGCTGCAGATAAATATCCGGGGCATAGAACTGTATGTCGGGGGCGTTATGGACATAGATATCCAGACTGTGGCCAACGGGACCGCCAGACGGGAACTGCCCGGGACGCTCTCCCTCTGGTACACCAGCCGGGATTTCTCCAAAGTCGACCCAGGATGAATCTTCGGAGCAAAGTGCAACGTTAAGATACAAAGGAATGTCATATTCGGCTCGGCCGGCCGAGGCGACTGTGTTGACAAAGCGTGAGAAGGCATCGGCCATGAAGATGTCGTCTCTCCACTCGCCGTCGCCAAAAGCCTCGGTCCAAGTCAGGGGCCCTACAGATGTGTTGAGATGTTTGAAATTTGGAAACTTGGCGCGGAAATAGGGATGAAGATCGTCCCACGAGCTTTGCAGGTGCTTCAAGAGCTGCGTAGGCGCTTCTCCCTGGATCAACCTCTCGGCCGTGGCGGAACGATCCCTCGCGTCCCACATGACCCCTATCTCGTTCTCAACCTGTACCATTATGACGGTATTATCGGCGCCGTCAGACTCCTTCAAGTGACGCATCAATCGGGCAAAAGCCTTGGCGTCGGCCTGTTGAGCCTCGACACCAAACGGTTGGATTGCCTCGGTAACTTTCAATCCCCCTGCTTCATCACGAATGCAGATTCTTGGAAAGCGCTCAGGATCGCAGCGCACCCACTGAGGGGCAGATGAGCTCAAGGCATTCTTGTACATGCCGAACCATAGCAAGACAAGCCGGAATCCATGCTTTCGGGCGTCCAAGATGATCCGATCCAGTTCCGTAAAGTTGAACTGGCCTTCCGTAGGCTCGATCAACTCCCAAGTCACAGGGCCAAGGAGTGTATTGATCTTCCTGGCCTTCATCGACGGCCAGATTTCGGAGGTGTATTGCGCATTGCTAAAGGTCGAGTTGTGAAGCTCAGCCGCAAGCATGAGGAATGGTTCACCGTCAACGATGAGCTGACTCGATCTGGCAGTCTTGCGGAGATGGGGAAGTGGACTCTCAGGTGCCATGGTGAAAATACTAAGGAAAAAAGGTGTTGAGCAGATAGGGTGGGAGGAAGTTGGGATTGTACTTGGAAAGACCAAAGAAAATAGGGAAGAGTAATTCACTCTTCCTTCTGATATACCTGGTGATGTGCAATAGACGGAGCCTGATGGGTTGGGGTGATGTGAGTGCTCATGGGTCCGGGCTGAGCTGGTCCGAGAGGACGAGCTTGGGCAGTTGGCATGTATCCCAAACATAACCCCTTTCCGGCAAGACTAAGCCTCCGACGCTGGGTTCAACGTTTCTGCTTCCATGTTATGGAGCCCGTATAAACCGAGGTAAGGGATGGTTAGAGGTTCCTAATGCAGGTGAGCCTACTAGCCCGGAGTATTCGACAACGGCTGCGGTGTTGGTCCTCCGTTGCTTCACCATCGGGGTTTCCTTCAGCGAAGCCACCATGTGTACATTCCCAATCACGTATTTTACGCATACTGAAAAGTGGGATATTCGAATGTCCGCACCCTTGTCCGTGATCAAGTCAGCCATATTTATGGATATCCCCGCACTCTTAACCTTTTACGTCGCTAGGGTTTACGGATCAAGGGAGCGCTTCATCAGGGGGTTGGGGAGGGTGACCAGAACCTGTCTTGGCATCGGCACTCGGTCATGGCCATCGAATTCCGACGTGAAGTCGTGCGGTATTACATCGCAGTTGGTAAATCATGGTTAGAAGGCATATTATATCGGATTACAATAATTGGGATGCAGCTTGAAAACCAGTATTATAAGCTCTCTCAGCTACTTTCCCCTTTGTTGTCGGTCCCTTCCCTCCACCTGGTAAAATATTTCCTCCAAGGATGCTCCTCGACAAAACCCAGCATCTCCCGTATCTTCTTATTGCTCATCGGTGCTTCGTAGACATCCAGTTTCCTTGTAACGGGCGTTTCAGGGTAGAGGTGGCTCAGAAACTCCGTCGTAGGAGTCGTGTTTGTGACGGAGTCATTGGTAGCATTGAAGACTTGCCATCCGAGGCCATCAACCTCTAAACCGCGATTCACCATCTGGCCCAAGTCTCGGGCATCTGTATAAGACCAGCCATGTACAGCCCATGCAGGTGCGTTGTAGATGTATTCATCGAAGAGATCGTCGTATTCATGAGGTTGAATGACAGCCCCGATCCTCAGACAGTAAATGTCGACTCCGAATCGGAACGCAAGAGACTTTGCTACTGTCTCTCCCACCAGCTTCGACAGAGCATAAGGATCCGTGGGCGTCGGGTCCAAGGATTCGTCGATGGGAAATGATGGAAAGTGCCGGACGCCTTGAGCATATGTCACGCCGTAGACGGTAACGCTGCTGGCCAAGATGATTTTGCGGACGCCGAGCTTGCAAGCTGCTTCGATGATGTTGTGAAACCCGAGAACATTGGCTCGAAAGATCTCGCTGTCAGGAGCTAAGAGCGGTCTGGGGTAGCCAGCTAGGTGAATAACGGCATCTGGGGGATAGGGCGGTCCCGCATCAAGGGGTTCTTTGAGTTTGAAGTTGCTGCTCAATGCGCTGAACACCTGGCCTGCATCGGCCACATCGCATTTGATGGTCTGAACGGCATCGTTGTCGAGGGGTTTCTGGTCAAGGTTGAGAACCTGATGACCTTGGCTCAGAAGAGATTGTATGACCCAGCGTCCGACAACGCCAGAGCCTCCAGTGACGATGACACGTTTTTCCATTTTCTGATTGACAAGTTGAAAAGATGGCTGGAATGGTGAAAGAGACGGAAGGCTTGAGCCATAATGTTATGTGTCTAAACAACATCCTGTAAGACCATGGGTACCATGCTGTGCTAACGGGGCTTACACGGCCCACAGACATCTTCGAACCATCGCTCATGAGCTTGATCCTTCTCGGGTATTGATTGCCGAACCGAAGGAAAGTTGACGCGGGGAAGGGCTCGGTACAACAAAGCGCGAGCTGCATGCAGTTGGAGAAGCTACGCCCGTACTGGCCAGTCAGGAGGCATTCAATGCAATCACATAACCATCTTCTAGGCGGTTAAACGGATAAAGTGCCTTCCAAAGACCGACTTAGTTCACGTGCATCCTCACGACACATCAAATGCCGAATAAAGCAAGATCACGCGCATGACGAGTTTCTCGGGGCGCACCACGCCGAGGTCCGGACACATTCTTCGGAGACCCTTTGTCGACGCAGGATTTTCTTTGGGATTCTCGCCTTGAATTTCTTCCTTTTTATCTGGGCTAGTTCTCCAGTGAAAGGATCGTGATCAATTCTTATCGACCACCTCGAAATCACTTAACGTCGTTGCAATTCGCCATGTCAAGACAGTACCTTAACTTCCCTAGTCTCCCAGACAATGCGGAGAAGGACGGAAAACTGCGATTGAACCGACATTCCAGCTACATCACCAATGACCATGACTTTCCCGCTGCCAAGGTTGGTTTCCTCCCAATTCCCTGTCTTCGCCATAGCTGACGGGCCACAAGACCATGCTATACGCTGCCGGGGTGCCGGACGAACATACCATGCAAAACAGTCCGCAAGTTGGAATTGCTTCGGTGTGGTGGGAGGGGAATCCGTGCAAGTAAGCCACCTCAGCCATTTACTCCTCACCAAGCTTAACTGACTTGAAGTTCTCTCTTAGCATGCATCGTAAGTCCTGGTCTGTTTGTCTTCTTCACGTGGAGTACTAATATAGCCCGAAAAGTGCTCGAGATCGGAAAGGTGGCCAAGGAAGCCGTCATGAAAGAAGGATTTCTTGCCTGGCAGTACAACACGATTGGCGTCTCAGATGGCATCACAATGGGACATAACGGTGAGTACTAAAGACAAAAAATGGCACATGGCTCACAGCTTCAGGCATGCGTTTCTCACTACAGTCCCGCGAAATCATTGCCGACAGCATCGAAACAGTCACCTGTGCCCAGAGTCACGATGCTTGCATTGCAATCCCAGGCTGCGACAAGAACATGCCGGGCTGTGTCATGGGCATCGCGAGGCACAATCGTCCCTCTGTGATAATCTACGGCGGTACTCATAGGGGAGGCTTCAGTAAGCTACTGCAACGACCGATCGATATCAACACATCATCCGAAGTTCGAGGCGCATACATATTAGGTAGAATGAACGAGTGGGCCAAGAGATCTGACTACACACCCGAAGAGCTCATGTGCGATGTCGAGAAGAACGCGGTACCAGGACCAGGAGCCTGTGGTGGAATGTACACTGCCAACAGTCTTGCAGTTGTCATTGAAGTTCTTGGTCTTTCCATCCCAGGGTCCTCTTCGTCACCGGCCAAATCCCCGACTAAGATGAGAGAATGCAGCACCATGGGCAAGGTTATCCGAAATTGTCTGGAGAAGAACATCAGACCCAGCGACCTTTTGACTAGGAAGGCTTTTGAGAATGCCCTTACTATAATGATGTGTCTTGGAGGGTCCACCAACTCAGTCCTACACACCATTGCCATGGCCAAGACGGCCAATGTCGACCTCACACTAGACGACTTTCAGCGTGCCTCCAACAAAACACCATACATCGCCAACATGCAGCCAAGTGGACTTTACAATATGGAGGATCTCTACAACATTGGAGGAATTCCATCGGTTGTCAAGCTCTTGATCGCAGGAGGACTTCTTCACGGGAACACGTTAACTGTAACAGGTCAGACGTTAGCGGAGAACGTAGAATCTTGGCCATCACTGCCCCAGGGTCAAGAAATTATCCGATCCCTCGATTCTCCGATCAAGCCGACAGGCCACATCGAGATCCTGCGAGGCAACATTGCCCCTGGAGGAGCTGTTGCCAAGATCACAGGAAAACAGGGTCTTCAGTTCACTGGCAAGGCTCGAGTATTTGACGGCGAGCAGGCTCTGTGTACCGCACTGGACAAAGGACAGGTGCCTCGCGATGAGAACATCGTCTTGGTCGTGCGGTATGAAGGCCCCAAAGGTGGCCCCGGGATGCCAGAGCAACTAAGGGCTTCGGGGTCATTGATTGGAGGCAACTTCAAGAACGTTGCGCTCATCACAGACGGAAGATACTCTGGTGCTAGCCACGGGTTTATCGTTGGACACATTGTTCCGGAAGCAGCTGAAAGGGGACCTATCGCCATAGTTGAGGATGACGATGTGATCTGTATTGACGCGGTATCTCATCGTATCGACATGCCACACGTTACAGAGGAGGAAGTCAAGAGGCGGCTTGGCTGCTTGAAGCCGTTCGAGATGCCTGTTACGAGAGGCGCTCTTGCCAAGTACGCACATCTGGTTAAAGATGCATCCAGAGGAGCAGTCACGGATATCTTCTAAGAACAGGGCGGGGGCTCTCATGGTTGATGATTGACTGATATGAAATAAATCGGCGATGAAAATTGACACCTAGTTATACGGACTAATAAATAATCCAGCCCTGACGTTGACTGTACCATCGGAGAAACTTGCCCCGTCCTTATCTAGCCCCTCCTGTAAGGCTGCAGCAGCTGAGGGGTTGGGCATCATCCTGATCAAGTCGCTTGCCCAATTTAATATTGTATTAGAGACCAAGAGCTTTTTAGGGCTTTGTGTAACAGAATGGTTCTCCTCGACGGCCATGAGCTTGTAACGGAAGAAGAAAAGAGGTTGAAGGAGGATCGCGATCGTACTAAGTACTGGAAGAAATGGGGACCGTACGTTTCTGAGAGACAATGGGCTACAGGTGAGCTTCTGGAATACTAGCCAAACCCACAAACGATCGCTGAAATGAAAGGCAGCTAGAGAAGACTACTCGTACGTGTCTCCCAAGTGACAAGAGAATAGGCGCTGATCTGTGACAAGTACCGACGGCAAGCCCTGGACTTGTAGGTAGCATGACCATTAATCTCTGATTGAAACTAATTTTTTGTAAGATTTCACTCATGAAGATGCTTGCAAGCGCGCCTATCGATGGGGAGAAGACGGCATTGCTGGCGTTTGCGACTCGCATGGTTGGCTCAACATCGCATTCAGTTTTTGGAATGGCAAAGAGTGAGACCCCCAGTAATAGTATTGTACCCCGGGTTAATAAATATCAGCGAAATTCTGAAAGAGAGACTTTTCGGAATATCTAGCGAGGAGGGAAATCATGGTCAGTCTATCAAGGAAGCTCATTTCCACATAGACAATCTCCCTACTGTCTGTCTACGCTACTCCCTGCAGAGGCATTTTCTAACAGCCAGACTAGCATTCTTACATGAAATATCTCTACAAGTATCCTCAAAAGGAGTTTCCCTACCGCAAGATCCTTGGAAATAGCAGACGTTCAAAGGATGAGCGGGAGTATTCCTTGCTGGACACCGGCGTCTTCGAAAACGATGCCTACTGGGACATCTTCATCGAGGTTGCGAAAGGCGAGGACGACCCTGAGGACCTTCACTTCCGTGTCGTCGCTTGGAATCGTGGCAGCGAGCGTGCACCACTCCATATCATCCCCCAAACGTGGTTCCGCAACACATGGGCGTGGGGGCATGAGCCTGACACGCTGGGAGAGAAACCGTCTCTCAAACTGATCGGGCAAGATTCAGTCCACTTTCGTCATAAGTCACTTGGAGAACTATTCTTGAATCATTCTCCGTCCCCTGGCACCGGGGATAGTGGAGATGATGTCTTGCCAAAGATGATGTTCACCGAGAACGAGACCAACTTGGATGCCCTTGGACTCGGCACCAACAAAACACCCTACGTGAAGGACGGCTTCCATAAGCATATTGTCAACAAGGCTGATAATGCTATCAACCCGAATCAAACGGGAACCAAGTGTGGTTCTTGGTATGCATTTGATGAGGACGGAGGTGTTAAGCCCGGCGAGTGCGCTGTTGTTCGCTTCAAACTGATGCGCGAGGCTCTGACATATCTGGATGAAGAGCTGTTTGACGACGTCATAGAGAAACGTAGTCAAGAGGCTGACGAATTTTATTTTCGCCTCAGCCCGCTACCGATGGCTGATGATCTGCGAAACATCCAGCGTCAGGCTTTTGCTGGTCTTTTGTGGTCCAAACAATACTATCACTTCAACTGGGAGCAGTGGGCGAAAGGGGATCCAACATCGCCTCCCTTCATGCGGAAGAACGTCCACAACAAGCAGGGCAAGCAGATTCACTGGGATCATGTCTTATCAGTGAAAGACTCGTGGGAATATCCCTTTACAAACCCCTGGGACTCTGCATTCGACTGTGTTGTCATGGCAATGATGGATCCAGACTTTGCCAGATACCAGCTGGACCTACTCACCAGAGAGAATTACATGCAGCCCAGCGGACAAATTCCTTCGAATGACTGCAAATTTGACGAAGTCGACCCTCCCGTGCTCGCTTGGGCCGCGTTCCGTGTCTTCAAGATAGAACGGAAGATGTACGGCCGCCAGGACTTGGAGTTTCTTGAAAACGTGTTCCAGAAACTCCTGCTCAACTTCACCTGGTGGGTGAATAGAAAGGACACCGAAGGGAAGAACATCTTTGAAGGCGGCTTCCTTGGCCTAGATAACATCGGGCCCTTTGATCGATCTGCTCCTTTACCGACGGGGGGAACTGCTGTTCTTCAGCAAGCGGACAGCACGGCGTGGATGGCCTTCTACTGCCTCTCGATGCTCAACATCGCTCTGGAGCTTGCTAAGTACCGTCGAAACTATGAGAGGCTTGCCGCCAAGTTCTTCGAGCACTTCATTCTCATCAGCGACGCCATGGGAGATCTCTGGAATACCGAAGACGGCTTCTACTACGACGCAATTTCCTGGGGTGGTGGCAGGACCCGTCAGCTGCGTGTCAGGTCGCTTGTTGGCCTTATCCCCCTCTTGGCTACGTTGACTCTAGAGCCAGAGATGACCAGCAAAGTTCCTTGGTTCAAGAAGAGACTGGACTGGTTTATACAGAACCGCTCAGATCTCGCCGAGAGGAATATTGCTAGTATAGCAAAACGTGGACAAGGCGATAGACTACTGCTAGCCCTGGCCAGCAAAGACCGACTGGAGCGCATCCTCAAGAGGCTTTTGGACGAAGATGAGTTCTTCTCGGATCATGGCATCCGCTCTCTGTCCAAGTATCACAGGAATAACCCCTACTGCGTCACCTCGAATGGGAAGAAGTTCGAGGTTGGCTACCAGCCAGCCCAGTCTGATGGCAACACCAACTGGCGAGGGCCCATCTGGATAACCATCAACTTTCTACTGATCGAGTCTCTGCAGCGGTTTTATCTCTTCTACGGCCCCTCCCTACAAGTTGAATGCCCAACGGGATCAGGGGATTACATGCATCTCGGACATATCACCGAGGAGCTTCAACATCGCCTGCAGCATTTATTTGCGAGAACAGACGACGGCAGGCGCTCCATCAACGCTGGAAACGATACACGAGACTTTGATGAGCACTGGAAAGACTATGTATCTTTCTATGAGTTTTTCGACGGTGATACGGGCCGGGGACTGGGAGCTAATCATCATTGCGGATCATCTAGTCTCATCGCCAGGATAATCCACGATACAGGGTGAGTAGTTCCTCCCGGCACAGGGTGTTAGCTAACCGTAAATAACAGAGTTAATTGTCGCTTGCCTCAAACTCCTCGCACAGCAAGCGTTGGCATGCAGCATTACTTTGACGAGGTGTTTGGGAAGCCAAAAGATCGCCGCCGACGGCATTTATCTTCGCGAGCTTTTCAAAGTGATCGGGATTTCGCTGAAGAGGAAGAAGATGAGAAAAAAGTTGTAGACGCGGATAGTTCTAAGAAGGCTGAGGCAGATGCTCTGATGGCCAAGTATGTGTCGGAGCAGCTCGAGAAGGTCAAGATTGGTGACTCTCCCTTGGATGTCAAGGGCGAGATTGAAACTTGATGACAGAAGAGGAACCAAGAGGGTGATTGATTGGACTTCTACCTCGGGCGCTATCTCTCCCTGAGGTCAATCGCGAGATAGACTAATGCTCAACTCTGCCAACAATGCGTATTATACACATTTCTGATGAGCCAATACCCCGAGCATAGATGCCCATATTGATGATATATCACTAGTGAGAGCTAGATAACTTCTCAAAAACGAGTGATGATCTAACAGTCTCTACCACAGTGATGAGGCTGAATGACTAGGCAGAACCCATGCACAAACCCACCCAGGAGCTGGAGCCAATAGAACACCATCACCCTCACCGTGAGCTTGACCCCGCTCTTTGAGAAACAGGTCCCAGTTAGGCCGCAAACGCTCGACAAACGTTCAAGCCGGGTTTGATCACGACGACGACGGCCTCCTCTAGGCTTCGAACAGAGCAGCTTATCCCCCTGAACAATATTAGTCCTCCCACACTCTCCTCCCAATGTCCACTGTCGATAACCCTCTTGACTGGGACGAGATTGGCGACATCGGCCATCCCGATCCCGAATACGCTGAGTTTGGCTTTCACGACTTTGCAAAGGAGTGGAAAGACAGGATCCTGCCATGGTACAGCTTCCAGGACAGTACAGGCCAAGCAGGGCGAATAAGCGATATTGCCTCGTTCTTGCGCACGTGGCTCTTCTTTGGGCTTCTAAAGGAGGTTCTTGGGGAAGATCTTGGTTCTGTCAAGCACCTGAAGACGAAGGGGCGCATCGACAAAAGCAAGGTGGTCGGGCAGATTGAGGAATGGAGAAGACGAGAAGTGGAAACTCCAGCTGGCCGAACGAGTCGCCTAGCCCGAGTCCAGCTCGTTTTGACTGAAGCTCGATCTCTGGTAACAGAAATATGCTCCGATGATAACGTTGTCGATACGCATATCGATCCGTTGAACAAGGATATTCCTCTATCACTGATGGTCTTGGGAGAAATGCTCACAGGGTACACGACAAGATTACTACTGGAACTGAAAGAGGTTCGGATCCGAGGATGGCATATCGACGGCAACAGAGGCTGGGGTCAGACATCTGCAGTTTTGAAGACCATGAAAGAGCGGTGGAACCGAGACACGCTCCGGATGCTCAATGGCTCGCTTGGTGGCCATTCAACAGCGCAATTATATGCTACACATCTGCCGGCCGGCTCAAGTTCACCACAAACCTCCCCTCAAGGCTGGGATGTTGGTGGCAAGGGGTACAACCAGGCACACAGCGACACCTGCGACCTCCACGACAATGAAGACTTTGTTGGACCTGACCAGGATAAGCTTGCCGAGGTTATTGAACGAGGCAAGATCCCATTGGTCAAGTACTCTTCTTCATCAGGGCAGATGGAGATTCTAGAGTTTGAACCCGGAACGAGATATGCAATCATCTCTCACGTCTGGGCAGATGGATACGGCAATCCCAACGAGAACAAAATTCATAGATGCGTCCTCGAATTCTTTAACAAGCTGTTTCTGGACACACAAAACTTACTACACCGAAAAGATCCGGATCCAGAGCTTCCCTTCTGGATCGACACCCTGACGATCCCCGTCAACAACCCCGTGCAACGAAAACGAGCAATCATGACCATGCATCACGCCTACACGAACGCAGATTTCATGGTTATTATCGACTCGGCTCTGGCAAAGATGGAAGTGGGCAAGTCATACTCAGAAACTGCCATGAAGATCTTTACAAGCCGCTGGATAGGAAGGTTATGGACTCTGCAGGAGGCATATCTAAGCAAGAAGCTGATTTTTCGATTCGACAAAAATGAACTCGTGGACATGGATCAACTTGAGAGCAACTTCTTTACGAGTCATACCCTCACAGACTCAATGGTGGCCGGGAAAGCTCGCAAGTATTTTGACAGGCTGCTTGGCTGGCAGAGGCAAAAGAGGATCTACGGTGTGCCCATTTATGACAGCGTACTACTTGCGTCTGTGTGGGAGGCTGTTCAGTGGCGTACGACAAGCCTCGTCGTTCACGAGACGCAGGCTTTAGCTACTCTGTTCGAGATCGAAGTCGACTTCCCTGATGAATTCGACCACAGTTCATGTGGTCCGCAATGCGGCGAGGCATTGGGAGGTCCGTGTCGAGATAACCTCGATAAGAGGATGACATGCTTTCTGGAGTCGCTCTACGATGCTTACCCAAACTCTATCCCTCCAGGAATCATCTTTGTCCCTGGGAGAAGACTTGCTGTCGAGGGCTTTGGATGGGCTCCCTGTACTTGGATGGTGGGACAGAACGTGGGTCACGATGATCCCATCTTTACCCATACCACCGCAGCCGAGTTGACCCTGAATGGCCTGCTTGTTCGATATCCAGGTTTTCTACTTCGCTCATCTGAGAATCGTATATACGACCCCGTGGAGCAAAAGTTCGCGTTTCCCTGCGACATTCTTTTGCTTGAATGGTACTGCGTCCAACCATGCGACGACAAGACGGAAACACTGCCTAATATGGATGGCCTCGCCATAATATCCTCAAAGGAAGAAGTCAGAGAGGACAAAGTGATAGCTCTTCTTGTTTCAGTCAAAAAGACACGGCGTCCGAAGCTTTACGTGGAGATACTGCAGCGTGTCTGGATCTGGAGGGAAAGGGACCAGACAAGGATAGAGGAACTGAGAAGGACATTTTGGGATCACAAGGTTTCTGTTTGTGAGTATGGTGAGATATTGAATGGTGATCAGCAGTGGTGTATAGGGAAGCACAGGTGGGGCCCTGCAAGGTTGGAGATGGGGGACCGTCTTGACAGTACCCTGGGTCCCCTTTGAAGTTGCCAGCACATTGATTAATTATTTAAGCCTATAATGGAGTTTTGTTAGATCTTTGAAGGTTATGCGGGATGATTTGACCTCCTATAATGCGACAGTGAGTGGAGGTGGAAGATTTCGGGCTAGATCGAGCCCAGACGAAAAGGCCTCGACCGTTCGATCTGCCAGCGAGCTTCCGGTTTGGACCACGCTATCGAGTCTCGGCCCGTCGCGCTTGCCAAGCTTGTCACTGTACGTCAACTATTGCTTTTGAACGCTTCGTGAGAGAACTTGGTTGGGCTTTGATAATCGGTGTGGATCGTTCTAATGAGCAACTATCCAACGCCATGTCTTGACCCAGCCAGCAGCATCAATGTTCAGGATTAAACTGCCGATTGAGCCAGCCACCCCGCCTTTCATCTAGACCATTGGAAGAAACTCAGGAATTACTCTTGCCACGCGTCAAGGCTTATAAAGCCCAAAGCCAGACTCGGTGTCATCTAGTCTTCGTTTGTCTCTCCATTCAGTGAACCACTAAGGCCTTACTAACATCTACACAACCATGGCAGATTCATACACAACCAAGGTCCAGAATTTCCTCGCCGTTCTCGGCCGGGTGACAATGCTGGACGAGACAGAGGTTGTTTTGTCGCTACAGACGGCTTTTCTCACAACATCATCAATGTCAGCTCTCAAGACGTACTTTCAGGCCCCTCCGGCGTCTGGGTCTTGTACAATCGATGGTGTGGACCTGACGGACACCCTTGAATCACTGGGAAATGCGGCCATCGCCGCACAAATCGCTGACTGCTCGCTGGAATACGGTTTCAGTTCTATTGCCAATCGCGTAAGATGCGCTTCAAAATTCCTTAGTGTCATTCAGCTGACGATAGACAGGACGTGGCAGTAAAGCTTCCGGGTGAAATGTTCAACACCATCATGCCATGCGTTTTCGGTAACCATATCAACGGTCAACTCCACGCAGATGGCCTGCTTCCACTACAGGTGCTGAGACAAGATCCTACCTTTGTGACAACTTTCGAGAGTGTTCTCGTCAGTCCACAGTTTGACCCATTTCGCGGTCAAGGTGACTACTACTACGCAATGATGTGCTTGTTTGTCTACGTCTATTTGATCAAAGGTCCTGGTTTCACACTCGACACCAAATTGGAGATGTCTCCAGCCCTTACTATCGTTCGAGCATGGCAGAACAACCTGACTGCACCAAATACTCCGAACCTCAACTACCTTACTACACTACAGTTTGATGTTGTCTTCAACGCTTATACGCCTAGTGCCATCTATGGTCCCACTCGCAATGCCGATGCAACGCTACTGGACCTCGCCCAAGCGGTACAAAACGAGGATTTGATGACAATCCCCACGGCAGACGCCTCAACAGGATCCGAACCAGTGCCGACGAGCATTACTGATGGCTCTATTTTCTCCGGGGTAGACGTTTCCCAATTCAACCCGGTTAGCTACAGGCTCTGGAAGAAATGGATGGACACACTCGACGACCAAAGCTCGGGCAATTTCTGGCGTGCTGGCATCATGGCAGCGGCAGCCCAGACCTTGGAGACGAACAAAAGTGACACCATCCCTTCAGAGGGAGGTTATCCGCCGGTCATTACCCTGTTTCATTTTGTCACACATGGAAAGGACCTTGCAGACTGGTGCAAGAACAATCAGAATGAACCCTACATGAACGCCGACGTCGATCTGAACAACACGACGGAAACAGCAGAGCCTGGAAATCAAGCCATGGGTTGCTTCATCGCCGGTACAAAGGTCGAAACATCAAACGGATCGACGGCGATTGAGGACTTGAGAGAGGGCGATCAGGTCTTGACCCGCTCCGGCGAGGCACAGCAATGGGGCATTCGCAGCGACGAGATCGTCGAGAACCCTTCCCCTGACACTTTGTACGGATTCAACGGGGAAGCACCTTTCTTCACAGCGGGACACCCGTTCTACACCACAACTGGCCTTCGTTCTATCGATCCCGTGACTGCCCGCAAGGAGAATCCCTGGTTGGAAGTTGGTCAACTTAAGCCTGGGCACGTGCTACTTCGCTTGAACGCTAAGAAGCAGTACGAGTGGGAAGTCATAAACTCTATCAACGTCTCTCGAAGCGATGTTAGCAGTGTGTATGGAGTGCACCTGCGGGAAGGGCTCCGGAGCTACCACGCCAATGGGTACCTAGTGGCCATCAATTACCCGGAGATCACAGCCGTGTCGATTACTCGGCAGCTGAATGCCTTCCCTCCAACCCAAAGAGCGGAAATGATTCAGAGCCTTGGTGTTCTGAAACCTTTGTTTGAGCGTTTTGGCGCTGGAACGGTCATGGACAAGTTGATAAACGAAGATGGCTCTGCTTGATTTAAGTTGGAAATATGAACTATGTAGCCCTCATGATAACTCTATCCCCTATCCGATGTGCCAAGATGATGATGGTATCAGATGAAGGCTTGGTCTTAGTGAAAAGAACTTTTAGTCATGGCCCAGTTTCTGGTTGAAAGGTATAACAAGGCCTCCTGTCGCTGCCTTCAAATACTGAACAGGAAGCAAAGGCTAGGGCGGACCGGCTCTATTCTCGGGGGAGATTCCTGAACTATGTATTGCTATATCTATGTTGTTTGTTGCAATCTAGAAGCGTAAAACCATCGATTTACTGGTTAACCTGCTATATAAGTCGACCCACCATACTTACTCAGACCCAACCACATGCACGATGCGAGATAGGGTCCAGGTACGAAAATCTGCTCTGATGCGAAAACCCCTTGAAGCGGGATAATTCACTTCTGGGAGATGGAAATGGTAGATACGGCGCGTGATCGAATTGGAATACCTCAGATAATGACGAGAGATGCTCATGGAGTCCGGAACGAGTATGATAATGTCCATCCTCGTAATTTGAGCATGATGATTCTGTCTGAGGGCCTCCTATCAGCCTAACCGCAGAGAGTTCACCTCTATCAAATACCATCATAGTCAACGGAAACTTTCAACTTACATGCCTGGCTAAACACGGGCGGCAGAGACATCCCGTTGCTCTCCGTTAGGACTACCCTATACCATCAACAGTTTGAACCTTTGCCAACTAAAATGAATGTACGATTTATATGCTGTGAAAAATTGTAGGATTTTTATTGTTTTCGAGGCCGAGCTTTGAAGCGCAGTTATGGACTGGTGCGGGAAGAGCGGCAACTGGTGGCGTGCATGAAGACAAGGGGAACATACAATTGGGTTTCCATTCGCACAGCAAGTTTACTCTTTTCTCATCAGTTTCTGCGTGATAAGATATGAACCTATTTCATCCACTTCTCTCCTTATCTGCGGTCGGCCCGAGTGTCGTTACAAATGGCACGTCATCATGCGGAGACAGCTGCATGTTCAACTCCGAACCGGACCGGAGGCAATTGACCCGAGCCGGCAACAACTCGGTTGGAAGTCCGAGCTCCTTGTCGATCCTACCCTCCATTTCAAACAGCCAATATCGCTCAACAGATTCAATTCTACTTAGGTACGCACTCTAAATACTATTCACCATGGGAAAAATTGCTTCAATCGAGTATTTCCGCGTCCCTCCTCGCTGGCTCTTTGTCAAGATCACCGACGATACCGGCAATGTGGGGTGGGGTGAGGCATCACTCGAGGGGCACACGCAAGCTGTCGAGGGTTGCTTGGACGCCTGGATCTCCCAGTATACGGGCATGGAGGCCGAGTAAGTTGGCCAATGGTCCAATCCAGGTTGTGGAACTGACAAGCGCAGCGAGATTGAACAGATTTGGCAGAAATCTTGGCGCATGGGATTCTACAGAGGCGGGCCGGTCTTCATGAGTGCGTTAGCTGGCATTGACATTGCGTTATGGGATCTGAAAGGTACTTACGGTGCATCGATCTTGTTATATATGTATACTAACTGATATTAGCCCGAAAGCTCAACCTTCCCATCTACCAGCTGTTGGGTGGTAAAGTGAGAGACAAGATCAAGGTCTACGCCTGGATTGGAGGAGATCGGCCATCAGATGTGGAAGCTGAAGCGTTTGTCGCCCACCTCGAACACCAGCAGAAAGACACTGACCCTATACAGATTATCTCGTCGTGCGCAAGGTTTCACTGCTGTCAAGATGAACGGCACAGAAGATCTGGGCTGGCTCGACTCACCGTCAGCCCTCGATGCCTGTGTCGAAAGGGTCAAGACAGTCAAAGCACTCGGAATGGACGCTGGCGTCGACTTCCACGGCCGCGTGCACAAGCCCATGGCGCGACAACTGGCGGCACTTTTGGCACCCCATCGACCAATGTTTATCGAGGAGCCACTTCTTTCCGAGCATATTGAAGGCATCAAGGCCTTCTCACAAACCGTCACCTGTCCTATCGCTCTTGGAGAACGACTGCATAGTCGCTGGGATGTAAAGCCCTTCCTCGAGGCTGCATGTGTGGATATTCTGCAGCCGGATATCTGCCATGTGGGAGGTATCTCGGAGTTGCGACGAATTGCGGCCATGGCTGAGACTTATGATGTTGCGATCGCGCCTCACTGCCCTCTTGGACCGATTGCGCTGGCGGCCAACATCCAAGTCGATGCTACGACGCCCAACTTTGCGATTCAAGAGATGAGCTTGGGAATTCATTACAACACAGGAGGACACGACTTGCTCTCTTACATCAAGAATCCTGAGATCTGGAATATTGAGAATGGGTATATCGATTTGATGAAAGGACCTGGCTTGGGCATTGAAGTTGATGAGGAAAAGATCCGAGAACTCAGTAAGAATGCAGAGCCATGGGTCAGCCCGGGATTTGTTGGTCCAGGAGGTGAATGGAGAGAGTGGTAGATTTGAGCACAGGCCGTACCGCTCATTACATCCGTCGCTGTGGCAATTGGGGCCTTTGGGGGAGATCGAGCCTGGGAGCTTGCTAGGCTTCTTATGCCTACCTGGTTACACAGACATTTCGGGTTCGCAAAATGTTGCCCACATTACATAGAGCCGCTTATAGACACATACCCTTCAGCCATCCACATCTCCAACAGACAGCCATTCTTCCGAAAAGCGAATACCGAGGAACAATGACATCCCCAGCTCATGCCCCCAACACCCCCTCCACGAGTCAAGGATATGAT
>JALLKD010000125.1:0-26416 GCA_023509735.1 Fusarium liriodendri
CATTGCATTGCATTGCATTGCATGCCTGGTTGATTAAATTTAAATTTAAATGGATATGATGTCCCCTTTTTCTCTTTAACAACCCAGACGCGACGTCAAACCCCTTGAACCTCAAGTTAACCCCGAGCTAAAAACCCCTGACCCATGCCGCACAAGTTCAGCCAGTCATCCAATCATCAGGGGCCCCTACTACATATAATGAGAATATAAGATAAGTATAAATTTACTATGAAAAAGACCGATGGCAATTTTACCCTCTTCATATTCCATCCAAATATAAAAATTCCTCTACTCTTCTATAATCCAATAGCGCGCATATTTACCCTTTGCAAACGTTTGAATAGTAACATCCTTCCATCCTCTTTCACCAGCCTGTTGAGCTCCATGCTTAAGTTGACTACAGTGGCTAAGGATATTTTTACGGTTCATAGTCAAATACTCGCAACTCTTGCAGCTGTGCCCTCTCAATCTTGGTAGCTCAGGGATGGGCTTGCTTTGGTGATTTGGCAGCGGCACCGTAGTCGGATCTTGGAAAGATCTACCACTGCAGAAAGAGATTACTTGCTGAAGCTCGTCGCCTTTGAATCGGTGCATTTTGCGGAAGTGCTGGACAATGCTCTTGCCCGGCCCGATTGCAAACTTGCAGAGGAGACAAATGAGAATCTGATGCTCATCAAGGACGCAGAGAACGCGGTCTATCCATGCGGGATTTTCTCCTTCAAGAAGTCGTGGAGTAGCATGGGAGGATTCGTCATCTGGCGGAAATAAGACTTCACCACCCCCGTCTTCCAGTTCCGGTGCCGGCATAGATCCTGAACTCCGCTCTACTAGTGACCCGGCAGTTTCCCATCCTCTTGGTCGCTTAGATGGATAAGTTTGGTCTATGACAGACACAGAGTCTAGTGAAGCATCGGTGATTGTTCGCTTGTGGTATGTGGTGAGCGATTCGAGGGTGGTAGGCGCGTGTTGAGATGACAAAGATAGCTTCTTGCTTGCTTGATGAATGAATTCGTGCCAACGGGTCGAGGCCCACTCGTAAGCACGCAGCGGCGGCGGTTGAAGTCGGAAAGGGTACGCCCCATCAAGTCCATATGTGATCCCACGCTGTAGTGGGCGATGTCCACTTTGCCAAGCAAATACGACGTTGACATCAGCATCACTGCTACAGTCATCGTATCGGTTGAATGGGGTGTATACTTCACGGACGTGCTTCTCGGTGACTGCTATTGCTAGTTGGCGATACAGACGAACATGGACCGCCTGCTGCCAAACTTTCAAAGTGGCCTTGGTAAGAATACCTGTGAGGCGAGAAGTGGGCCATGCTTTTCCGTTACTGTGAAAGAGGAGTCGCGTTTGTGGGCGTTCCTGGTGGCTTTCGATATACCCGACCTGCTCCCGTCGCAGCAAATTGGCCAGCTTTCGGATGTAAACAAGATACAAGTATAAAACACGGCCCAGCCTAATGGGCAGAAAGCGGACCACATAGAACTCGCGATTCGTCAGTCGCTTCGCTTTGTGATGGCGGATGACGTATACCATATAACATGCCCAGACGTATACCCCACAAGTCGTGTTTGGACCGTTCTCACATTCAAGACTGAATAGTTCGCGCACTCGCGGAGTCTGACCGCACGCGGTGTAAAGACCACCGGCGAGCTGCTCCTCCATCTCGGCCACTCGTTTCAAGTATGATATGACGGCATGCCACTTCCAGGTGCCGCCCCTAGCAAGCCCATTCTTGCTCGAAGTGTAAGCTTGGACGAGTAGATCCAGGTATGCTGATTTAATGCCATTCCCTGGATGCTCCACGAAGCAGTAGCCGCTTTCTGAACTGGCCATGTCGTCTTTGATCTTTGAGAGGTCGACATCGGGTTTCATACCGAACATAAGACTATCACATAGTGCTTCCGCCCGTGAGATGAAGTATTCTGGGAGTTTACGAAATTCCCTCATTGTCAGCTTGAGAGTTCCGTCAGAGACTGTTTCGCCGTCACTGCTCCAGTGGAAGAGGATCGATGGTGGCTCAGTGCGGGCAACTCGGCGGCCAAAGTCTCGAAGGCTCACCAGCTCTGCGACTGGGGATTGCGAGCCTAAAACCATGTACTTTTCTCGAATTTTATTCAAGATCTCGAGCTGCTCCGTTCGCGGCCGCTGCGGAATGCCGACAATGGGATATGGACGTAGCGGTAATGCACGCTCCAGAAGCAATATGCGCTGGACATAGATGATTCCTGACAGTTGGGGGCAGTACTGCCGGGCGAGTAGGAATTTGCGACAGTCTCCAGAGAACCCAAGAACCCCACTGAAGTATACCAACAACGTAGAGCCCGGCTGTCCATCGATGAATGTCTCGGTGCATAGCGTGAGACATAGTTGGAATAGAAGCTCAAGGAACTCGTCGAATGATGGCTTGACAGACTTGCCCTCCACTCTGATAAGCGGCTCTGAGTGGGGCTCTTTGTTGGTTCCGATAAGGTTGCTGTCATATCCAGGATCATCATCGTAGTCATCCTCGTCGTCTTCGAGCTCCCAGTCCTCCACGTCATCATCATCATCATCCCCGCTATCCCCCTCTTCATCTTTTCTATCACCGTGCACCCCTTCTCCATCCTGCAACGCATCGCATGCGTCCCTGTTGGATCGATCATCGCTGATAGGAGCATCATCGAGTGTTTCTCCAATGCCGCCAATACAACTCTGACTTTCCGTCCCAGGCCAGAGCCCCCTCGACGTGTCAAATAGGTCCCAGACTCTATGGTTCCAAATATGCTCTAGTCGAGCAGAGAGTGTCGAATTCAGCCTGATGTCTGCAATTTCTTGTCGAGCATAGCTTGGCATTCGGTACGTCCGAAAAGTGAAGGCCAAGAATTTTTTCTCAATCTGCCTATATCTGAGCTCGCTATTCCTCTCTGCCACGAGACCGAAGGGTATTTCCCGGGGGCTTTGAAGTCGTGAGCTGAGCAGCCAGCAGAGAAGGGTGCGGCTGGTGTAGCGAACCGTATCTTCGCAACGATCTATGACCGAGTCCAATGCTCCCATAATACACGATATCTTCTGTTCGTCCTCGTGTGGGCTTGTAAAGTCTGCGTCGCCCTGAAGGGTTCCCTGACCCAAAATGTAGTCGGTCGTCAGGGATTGCCGGTTTGGTAGTCTGGTCAACGCCCGTAATATGTCTCGCCGAGCGTTTTGGTACATAGAGGGCCATTGAGTTCTCTCCAACCAGAGAGTTGTAGCTGCGAAAGTTTCACTGCCTGAATCCTTGATGGTTATACGTGGCTGACTCATGGCGTCCTGGTATCCCTCTTCTCGTTCCAATATCTGCTTCAGGTGGACGGACGCTTCTGGGGGAAGACTTTGAATCGTCGCCTGCGGCTTTGAGGAAGTTGGCTTTGCTTGCGACTTCTTCTTCTTCTTTCTCTGCCGACTAGTATTTTGACTGACTTCGAACCATCTGCTGCCCGTCCTGGAGGGGAAAAAGCGTTGGCATGTGATGTTTTCGATCCACGGCAGTTCAGTGGGAGGTATTGGGCATTCCTTTGGTGGTCGTCCTCTGCACCTTGGATTGACCCATTGATGGGTTTTGGCACAATGAGCTTGAATTTTCTGAACCTGACGTACGATGAGGCCGCATGCTCGACACTTCCGTCCATCCGGCTTCGGTGCGCCAAGACAGGCAATGGGCTCGATTGTCGGTGGTGGATACTGCAACTGATCCAGTTGAGACTGATCTTGTAATACATGGGGCAATTTTTGTATGGTTTCTACCAGCTTACGCCGACCTTCCGGGTCTATGTCGTGATGTCGTGTTCGCAAGTGCGTGGCAACTTCATCTGCAACACACCCAAATTGGCACCACTGGCACACAAGGAGTTTGTATTCATGAAGTAGAATGAACGGGTAGATGGCACTAGACGAGCCTCGTTCTATGATAGAACTCATCGTCGTGGCGCAGTGGTGATCGAAAAGTTGAAGTGCCACCGTTAAAAATTTCCAACTTCTTTCCGATTGCGGTTGCCCCCCCCCTTTTTTTTTAAATGCTAGGTAATTACAACGAGCCTTACGCGACGCGTACCAGAGTTCCTCGCGTATGACGCGCCTCAATTGGATGGCAAGGCTTATAGCCAATCATAAATTCAACTCTACCCCCTTGCTTAAATAAACTCTACCCCTGGTAAATATCAACTGTACCCCCCTGTCGACCTGTCGAGTGATTTTCTGAAAATCAACTGTACCTCCCCGGCATAAATCAACTCTACTAAAGTTGATTTTGATATGTAGTACTAGGCCATTGCACTGTCAACAGGTGTGACACGACTGGCTGCAAAGCTGGATGGATTGAGGTTGATCAGTCTGATTGCGACCGTCTATCTAGCCTAAAGACAAGCGTCTGCTGCTCTTTTGCCTCGGCTCCTGATCCCGATAAGAGGTAAGTGTCCCCAACCTGTGAACAAGTGGCTACATTACTGACTGCGTTACAGTACCTGGAGAGGTAATGGTGTTCTCTGGAATGGCCAGTGCCACGAGGGAGAGGTCGCGCTCGCGTCCAGTCAGCATGCTGGTGGTGGCGATGTTTGCACTGATGGCCGCAAATTCCTGTGCTGCGAAGCAGAAGCTCAAGTGCCAGACTGTCGATGGAGGGGCTGTAACAAGTGCGATTCTTCTTCCGAGAAGGAGTTGACGTGGAATAATGAAAACTGCAAGGGCAAAGATGAGAGGCATTTTAGATTCGCCCAATGCCACGCAACATGGCAATTAGGGGTATTATATTATTTATTGTCCATAAGAACAGAGTTATGCTAGACATGAAACCTAGATGAGCTAACGCGAACCTCTGTCTTGCGTATAATTCCCTTGCTACTGGAGTTGTCGTCATCGGTTTCTTCTCTGGCACGCGACGGAACGCGTTGAGCTGATGCATGGAATGTCCCACCCTTCCGACCGTTGACTGAATCGAGTCTGATGCCTGGACCAGAGCTCCCAAGCATGTCCTCACTCTATTAGAATTGTCAGCGCGTGTCAAGGTGTGTGGGCTAGAATGGCACGGCTGGACACGCTCGTTATAGACTAGCGTGGGTACCGGGTAGATGCGAGGGGAAGACAAGACTCGGAATAGTACTCACCTCGTTGGTGTATTTGTAATTTCCTTCATGAGAAGAGCCGTAGTAAAATTTGAAGAGTTTTCGGAGAGGAGGTAGGGAACAAGCAATGATGCCCAGGCTGCATTCAACATTCGAAGTGATGCTGATGACACCAAGGTGATCTAAGATCAGATGTGAATTAGTACGTGAGCCGAACAGAAGCATGAGGATGATGCGAGCGGACATACATGCTGTCTCAGTCGGATACCTCGCAACGTCATAGTACTTCAAGTAAGGCATTCGAATACAGGTTGCGATACTTGCGGAGACACCAAGACCGAGGATAGCAATGACGGAGATCTTTCTGCGTCGAGACATTTGTAGCCCTGATACAATGAAGAAGGGAATGATAGCACATGCCCAGTCCGTCGCCATTTGAATAGCCGAGACGATGTAGCTAACAGTCTGCAAGCTGATTATCTTCTGACATGTTCCTCTGATGGACCGTGTTAGTTAGGCAAATGCGACATCGAAGGCATGCAGGCAAGACACTTACAGTGCCGGATTCCATGTCGCCGCAAATGGTCTGCAGTTGGCAAAGACAAAAGCCAGAGCCTGGATGGTCACGATCACCATGACTGCCATGTTGACATAAATGGGGATGACAACTCGCATTCGACTGTCCAAGCGTATACAGGTGAAGCCGATGGCGCATTTGATGATTGTTGACGAGCTAAAGTATAGGACTTCCCAGTAGGTTTGATACTCAGTGGCGCGTATCAGATACATCGGCGAGGGAAGGTTGACATCATGACATCCAACTCCATAGCGAGATGCAAGAACGGCGAAGACGACGGAGGGTACTTGTGGGACCTATTCGCTCCGGTTAGTGCCAGACACGGGCGCAATTGGGGCAGGATGCTGGCCAACTTACGGTCGCAAGAACCGTCAGGTAGTCCTCGAAGCCCAGGAGTCTTGGTGACACTCCTGATAACCCAGCGCGCACATAGATTCGGAGGCATACAACGATGACGCTGATAATGCCAAAGACAATTGAGAAGCCCTGGACGGCAGGCCCTAGATCTTTGGGTTGAAGCGGTTTGAGGCCGTCGGCGAGAGCCTGGATCTGCTCTCCCGTCATAGAGGCCGGCATCTTGGGAGTCTGCTTCTCGCTGAAGCTCGCAGTGTGGTCGTCGTGTATTCTTGGCACGATTGAGAGATGTCGGACAGTCGGGACGCTCGAGATTGCGCCAGCTTATGCTTTTTCTAGATTGCGTTTAGGGGACTAGAGATCCGACATACATGATGGATTTGTTTAGCCCCCACACAGCAGCCGATGCCGCAGGCCTCAGAAGCGTTGAAGAAGGCATACATTCCCCCGTTGAGTCGGTCGTGAACCCCATGTCTAGCTTGTTTCTGGTCCCCGAAGACAGCCCGGACGTCCTGCCCCTTTAGTCTTCATCTAATCTAACCGAGCTCCAGGTCGTAGGGTTTGCAAGGGTCGATGAGGGGTTCCTGCGTGGCAGACAGTTATGAGGCATTTAGTCATCCATCCCATGTTCCCTTTGTTTCGCGCTGCTAGCTCGAGGGAGGGATTTGACAGCAGGGGAAGGCCCCTGATGAGTCGCCAGAGACCGTTGGTTAACCCCAGTCGGGACTATAAACCCGCTGAACTAATCGGACATGGCCATCTGATAGGCTATCCCGAGTTTCAGATATTTAACGGACCCTGTCCCTGAATTGGGAAGATGGGGCCCCTGGCGGGCCGGTAGTTGGTTGCAAATCCCTGAGTGTGGGTTCCTTTCATGTACGAAAAGCCCTGCAGCACTAACTGTCTCGACTGTTGCACCATATCCGACCAGCAATGAAAGCCTTCTACTGCCCAGACTTGTTCCATTTCTGCTACTAGAGCATATAAACCCCCATGGGCCTCTCGTACCCCAGTCCTGGGACTGTCAAGTCGGAGCTGAATCTGGTGTTGGGTCTAGACTTGAATAGAGTTTGATTTTTGCCAGACCTTCACCAAAAACTGGATTCAAAGTGGGCTGATATTGAGATAAGGTGGGACGTTTGAAGGGTCATAACAGGGGCTTTGGAATCCAATTGCAACTGTTTTTTGCCATCAGTTCAGAATTCTCTCTGGGATGGAGGAATTCTGACTGAGAGCTTCCATTGCGAGTACTGACTGTCAGCGTATCATTCTGATGGGGTATATAAAGGAGATTAATTCAGCATGATCATGCGAAGAACTCGGTAGCACCAAAACAATTGTTGCTGGTCAGTTGCAGATCTTTTGCCATCTCAACCGTTATGCTAGGAAGGGCATTGATAGTGGAAACACGCTTCATTTGCGCATCATCTTGGCACAACGGCAATTGCAACATGGCTATAGACCCTGGTGCCCACCTGACACGAACTAACATGGGTCAACAAGTGAGGCCGGAGAACTCCGCTGTTCCTGAGCAGGGGACCGTTGTACCGTCTATGTAACTAGCCAGTCAGGGGCTCGACATATTTCATCAGCCTGGAAGCATTGTCTATCGCCTGCGTCCGCCCCTCCAAAACCGTGAGTCCAAGTTCACTCTTTTGATCGCCTCGCATTTAGGTTTTACAAGGCATTAGTATTCTATGTGCTGTCAGTTTTCGTCGCCACGATGCTGAGCACGATCCTTGACTTGATAGCCCTCCTGGGCCTCTATCTTGTCGGCAGCAGCATCTTTTACATCGCGCTCCACCCGCTGGCCAGTGTACCTGGTCCCAAGATCTGCGGAATCACCCGCATCCCCTACTGGCTCGCTGCGCTCAAAGGCGAGGATGTTCAATGGATGAAGAGACTACACGACCAATATGGACCTGTCGTTCGCTTTGGCCCGACGGACGTGAGCTACGCGGCTGGCGAGGCCTGGAACGATATCCACGGACCAAAGGTGACGGAGAAGGCGCAGGAATTTTCTGTCCAACCAGTAAATGGTAAGTAGAGCCGATTATCCAGCCTCACTTTAGGACCCCGCTCACAGTGATACCTATCGTAGGTGTTCCCAGCATGCTCACGACCAACACTGAGAACCATACCCGCATGCGCCGGCTCTTCTCACCTGCCTTCTCAGAGCGTGCCTTGAAGCAGCAGGAGCCTCTTTTCCGCAAATACACGGATCTTCTCATGTACAAGATATCCGAGGTCGGCGACGAGGGGACAAAGCCAGTCGAGATGACACAGCTGCTCAACTTTACTACTTTCGATGTAATGGCCGAGCTCTGCTTCGGGCATCCTCTTAACCTCTTGGCGCGGAATGAGTATAGCCCCTGGGTTAGGTCGATCTTTGAGTCGCTAAAGATGTTACCGATTGCCTCTATCATTAACTATTACCCCATCCTGAATGCCTTGTTTACCCGCTTTGAACCAAAGGCGGTCACTGAGCAACGGGTTACGCACTGCAAGCACTCGGAAGAGCGTGTCAACCATCGTCTGGAAAATGGCTCTGATCAACCTGATGTCTGGAATCTCGTCTTAGCGGCAAAGGAGGGCAAAGGTCTAACGCTCAAGGAAATGCACTCCAATGCTGAGCTTTTTATGCTTGCTGGATCAGAGACAACGGGTAAGCAAACCAAAAACAATAACCGAAATGGTAAAATAGCAAAATAAAACCGGCTAAACTCATTTTTATAGCTACGCTCTTGAGCGGCTGTCTCTATAACCTGCTGGCCTACCCTGAAAAGATGGATACATTGCTCGAGGAGATCCGGGGCAAATTCGCTAGTGCAGATGAGCTTACGTTTGAGCGCCTTGCCGAGCTCAAGTATATGAACGCCTGTCTGAAAGAGGCATTGCGCATCTACCCCCCGGTACCCATTGGAAGCCCAAGAGTGGTCCCCCAGGGCGGACAACAAATCCTGGGCAAGTATATCCCACCCGAAACGCGCGTGTCAGTCCATCACTGGTCGACCTACCGCTCCGAGTCGAACTTCAAGGACGCTGGTGTCTTTGCGCCTGAGCGGTGGTTGAAGACGGATCCAAGGTATGCTGGTGACGTCTTGGATGCTCATCAGCCGTTTGGATTCGGACCCCGAAACTGCCTTGGACAGAACATGGCCATGCACGAGATGAGGCTCATCTTGGCTACGCTAATGTTCAAGTACGACCTCGAGCTGTGTGAAGAAAGCCGAAATTGGGCTGATCAGAAGTCGTTCGCACTATGGATCAAGAATCCGCTGATGATTCGGGCGAAGCCAGTGGACACACATACCAGATTGAATATTTGAGGGGAAAGAGAAAACCTTAGCTGTCAGCCGGGTGTAATTTCTAGTGTCGACCCGGCAGATAAGGTTAAGAATGTCTTAGGTCGGGGATCTCATTCATGTACGGCCCCGTACACATACGGCCGGGCCTTAGTCAGCAATAACCCACTGTAACTCTTTTCCTCTCAGCGCCCTAAGGGCTCTCTTGACCACGTAAAATACAGCATTTTGCGCCCCTTCTATGGCCTTCTCTATGACATTTACTGCAAGTGGGCAATTTCTTCTCTAATGGCTCTTGTAGCTGCCGGCTAGGAGGCTCTCGGGGCTCTCGGGGCCCGTGGTTATGGTGGGAAAATCGGGCTTCAGTGCGTTGTTGGAGATACCATAGCTCGTACGAGTTTTCTTTGGCAAGGATTGAAAATTGGCAGCCTTGCCGCCAGCGATTGCAAGCATAGAGGATAGTAGGCCGTTCATGTCACGGCCCAGGACAACCCAACCAGCGGTTGGATCACGTGACAAGGAACGGAGGAAACATCGGGCCAATCAGGGAAGGATCGCCTGGCTCACCCAGTGATCCTCATGAGCCGTAGAGATCAAGTATATAGTACGCACCGACGTGCACTTTCTTATGTACCAGCTACCTCAGCTATCAATACAACTTGGTTACACTCAATAACTTTGAGCACATTACCAGACGTGACTTACACCACCCTTCAAGGCTACGCAACACAATCCAGTGCCAACATAAACCCAGTACGACCGGTTTATCCCTTGGAACCCTCACGATCGTCACAGTTCAGAGCCTCCCCAATGCGTACGTGAGCGTCGAATAATCCATTTATATCCGCCAGTTGTTGCGTAAATTGCAAGATCAAGCTCAAGCTCTTCTCGTGAGGGATAATATTGAAAAGGCGGGAGGTCCTCCATGATGTTGTAGGTGCTAAGTTATAGGGCCCTTAGGGCGCTGAGAGGAAAAGAGTTACAGTGGGTTATTGCTGACTAAGGCCCGGCCGTATGTGTACGGGGCCGTACATGAATGAGATCCCCTCGTCCATTCATCAATGAATCATCATTTCGTTTACTAATCCGCACGAAGACATCATAGACCGTGGTTCTTCAGCCTCTCCTGTGCTTTGGCGTCACAGGCACTGCCAATGAACTGCACTGCCCTATCCCCCACCGTTGCTTGTTTTACCTCCAACACATCGTTTGTCTGCCGTCTTTACCGACGCTAACGTTCTCCAGAATAAGTGACCTTTTCGAGCTCGCGTCATAATTGCGAATTGCAAGGTTCTTCTCAGCTGGCGGCGACGACACAGACAACTCCATATCCATTTTCTCCATGTGGATATACAATTGCGAAAGCGTATGTTCTCTTCCATTTTGAAATCGAGCCGATGAAGCCGCTTCCTAGTTATTCGCCGCGACAGGGAATTAGGATCTTAAGCCATGGAAGCCATGGAAGGCGCACGGGCGGAATATTCTTATATTCGAACCCAAAAGTTAAGATCGAAAGAAGGGTGCGCGGGCCAGAAAAAATGTTATTGGGCGCCATTGCCAGTGATAATTGGTACAGTAGGGTCTATTAGTCTATTGCATAGCTTATTGCAGTTGACAGTTGGCCATGTTCCAGCCTATGACCTAAACTACCTGAGTTCAAATGGCTTTTCAACATCATCGTTCCCGTGGCACCAGCAAAGCCTTCTTCAAACTCCAATTAACATCTGCCAGGAACTCAACCCTATTCTCGTCTGTAAGACACCCAGTGTACGATGCAGGCGTCTCCCAGCCGTTCACTACATCGCAGGACATCCTCAGTCGCTTGCAAACCCGCGAAGATTCTTCCGGCGACATGTCATCGACCAGCGACGGCGTCTCAAGCTCTACGTCGTCATCCTGCCCAGACCTCTGTCTCTTAGCAGGGTCGCCAGGCGCAGCTTGGGACGTGGACGAAGCTGTGCCACCGGGTGTGTCGTGCAGCCTTGGTGAAGGGAGAGACGGGACCTCGGCTCCGGCGGCAAACGGCGATACGGTGCCAGACGCTATAGACGACGGCTCCATTAGCGGTGCCTTTGCCGCCATGTTCTCGATACAGCACATCTCATAGTGATGGCGCAGCGCACCGCGGTCGACGTTGACCGGCACCTGGGCCTTTTTGCCATGGTAGTCGAGCACGACGTCGTACGGCACGAACGCACGGATGCGCAGCGTGTCAGGATGGATGGAAAACAGGCGCTGGTCGAACGAGTCGTGCAGGTGGCAGAGCAGCAGGATCCCGTTGTCAGCCGACCACGTGTTCCTCCAGGCCTCCTCCAGGCGGCTCGAGCTGTAGAAGACATCGGCGTCGGCGAGGTCGCTCAGCCCGTCCGGGTCCGGGTACACGTGGTAGTGCTGCTGCGGGACGATGTGGCACGCCTGCAGCGCGGGCCCGAAGCTGGGCGCCGGGCACCAGGAGCGGCCCCGCGCGGATACGGCGCACTGCACGGCGGCGGTGAGGCAGCTGGCGCGGAATATGTCCATGGTCTTGCGGGCCTCCTCGGGCGTGATGGGCATGTCGGGCGGCGCGGTCATGGCGCTGTCGTCGCTGGGGTCGCCTGGGAAGCCTCTGACAGGAGACACCGAGCCGGATCTGCGTTTTGGCGACTGGGACGGTTTCTGGGCTTTGACGGTTCGGCGGAGGGGAAAGGGTGTTATGCGTGCATCTGTCGAGGGTTTTTGGGGGGGGAGGTATCGCAGATCTCTTCGACGAGGGGGTCTTGCTATTGGTTTCGCGCAGCCAGCTGTTAATTTATTAGCATAATCAAGACGAGTGCTGCGGCCTACTGACCTTTGAGATGATCTGCGAGCGGGGAAGAATTGTTGATGGCGCAAGGCTTGTGGTGCACGAGGTGATACCGCACAATGGCTCGCGCCTCTGGTGACTGAGACGGCGGCGGCGATGGCACGAACTGATCGAAGTCCGTATCGCGAATGAGGGTTGTGGCAGGAGTGTCTGCATCGGCGTTGAGGTAGCCTCCGAAACCAAAGGCAAACGGCCAGCTACAAGGCAGGTCAAAGCAGAGGGCTAGCTCGTCGAGAACGTGCTGCCACTTGATGGAGTCGTTGCCGTCGTGGAGGTAGAGCCCCGCAAAGTTGAAGCCGGTACTGCCGGAGAGGATGTGGACGTTCCAGCCGCGGGCGCGCATGTCCGGGATCACGGCGGCGCTAGACATGGCGGCGGTGGAAAAAAGACTTGGCTATGTACGGCTACACAAAAGATGGCAAAGAGGTGAGCAGGATCTCAGTGCGAGGGTTTTGCGTCGCCGGCCTCAAGCCGTTGCATTCGATGGTGGTGAGTTTGTTGATAGAAAGGGGATATCATGTTATCGATAAGAAGATGCTTTGGCGGGACAACGACACGTGACAAGACTGAAACAAGAAGTCGGCCCCGCTTCCCATGATGCAATGGGATTAGGTCAAAAGCCATTCAAAGAAATGAGAAGCGTAGGGAAGAGAAAAAAAAAGAGCCCTTTTAAGGCATTGGATTTCCTTGATTATGATATTTTTTTTTTTAAAAAAAAATAAATCCCTAAAAAAAATCCCTAAAAAAAAATCGCAATTAAGGTGTTAATTAGATCTAGAACACTTGCTTCGTATGTGTCATTCGCTTACAGGGTATTCCTAGATCAGGCTAAGATCCTTATAGACATTATCATACTGTGCTAAGCGGTATGAAGTACCGGTACACTATCACTATATCGAGGAGTTGAGACCTGACTGCTGCCCGAAACGCCTGTCTAAACAAAGGCATCCTCCTTGCTGACACTTCCGACTTACGTCCCCCAATTGCTGGCTCTTTGTATGCGCTTCAGCTCTTTTCCCTACGATATTTATTCGTCTAACCAACACTGCATAACATATCAGAGCCTTCTGTAAGATATAATTATTTTTAGATGATTTTTCGCCTGGCTGATTTTTGCATCCAGATACTTTTGTCCATGGAGGTGTGCCCGCGTCTTTGGAACTAGACCAGCAGCCCCAACAGTAATACTTGGCATTATTCATAAGTCGCCCTTTACAGCTGAGGCGTAATGCGTCTCCTGAGAGCAGAGACTCTTCAGTTTGAAGAGTTTATCAGCGACGATATTCCTGTGTATGCGATACTATCCCACTGCTGGGAGCAGGATGAGCTCTCGTACCAGGACATGAGAAGAGTAATCGAGCATGGCAACATGGCGCCAGGAATGAGGCATGTTCACGAAAAGCAAGGCTACCGCAAAATCTACAACTTCAGTCGCCAGGCATTAAGGATGGTTATGAATATATATGGGCTGACACCTGCTGTATCGATAAATCCAGCAGAGCCGAACTCCAAGAAGCCATCAACTCGATGTTTCAGTGGTATAAGAGTGCCAGAGTCTGCTACGCCTACCTCTACGACGTATCTATCCCTACCCACAGCGGCAACCCACTTGGCAGAGGCCTGTCCGCAGCAGGATGGATCAAGTCCTTTAAGGCGTCTCGATGGTTTACTCGGGGTTGGACACTCCAAGAACTCCTAGCTCCACGGAATGTGGTATTTTTTGACCAGAGTTGGAAGATGTGTGGCACCGCCAGTGACTTATATAAAGTCATCAACACAATTACAGGCATAGACGTCCGAGAGGTCGTCCCAGATGTGGGAGAATATGGTCCAAGGTTCTGGCCGTTTCGAATTGCGAGGCGTATGTCCTGGGCCGCAAACCGGCAGACCACTCTAATCGAGGGTCGGGCCTGTTCGCTCCTCGGGCTCTTCGATGTCAACATGCCGATGCTCTACGGCGAGAGAGAGCGAGCATTCCAGCGTCTGCAAGAGGAAATTATCAAGGTCGATGAGGATGCCTCCATTCTAGCGTGGAGTTCCACGGAAGCTGAGGCGGGATTCGCGCCTAATGGCCTAGCCAGGTCACCTGCACATTTTCACGAGTACTCGGAATCTAGTGAACCTAAAGAGCACCCGCTTTCGCTATGAAGCTTTCAATCCAGCAATGATACCACGAGGCCTCCAGGCGACAATGAGGATCCGGAGAGACCCGAACGAACAGGCCCTCGCATACGCTGTTTTAATGACCGAAGGAGACCAACGCTCTAAATGGTCGAAGTCCTTGATACTTCCTATTTTGTTCCCTGGATTGACCTACTTACGGTCGGATATAGAGAATGAATGCATCAGGTTCTCGAATCCTCTTTGGGTTCCATCAACTTTTATTACGGAAGCCAAGCCAGAGCCCGTTTGCTTCATCAGACACGTGCAAGCCGCGGATGCGGGCCCCGGCAGTGACGGCCTGAGCCTCTGCTCAACCGTCTGGAAGGACTACGTCACAACATTCACATATCCTGTTCAAACACAGCCTGGGCGTCGCCATTTTCCTGCCGTTTTTGGTGGGTTCTCCAAAAGCTCGGGATGGAAAAAGGGTGGCCACGTATTCATCCTAGAGCTAGCTGCTCGTGCCCAGGCAGCACTGAGGTTCGTTGTTCTAGTTGACTATCAAGTGAAAGGCGAGAAAATGGTCGAGGGCCCAATTGTTACGGTCATCAGGTTGCGGCGAGCGATAAATCTGGCGTATGCTGTGAAGTTGGCGAGATTGAGGGGGCTTCGGCGTGGCTTTGCTCTTTGTGATCTTCCAGATTCCAACGGCAATATGATCCCAACAGATGAAATTGTTTACGTCAGTAGTTTTCAAAGTTACTGGATTCACACCGAGGATAACAGTCTTGAGGGGTTACCGGTTCGCCCAGTCAGGGAACCGACAACAAAAGCCCTTTGCGCCACAAGGAGCTCAGGGGCATTTATCCCAAGGACGACAACTTAGAAGAGGCGACAATGCCCTCATGGTTCGAGGACATTTCTCGAGGCTCGAGAGGGTTTTTCAGATTTAGTTAGGAGTTTCTACTTTGGCTTAGAAATCGATGATTTTTGATCTAGCGACATAAAAGCTACGCTAGTAGTTGAGCTCAGAAGTGTCCCCGGCTCAGGACACGCTCGCCTGGCTGTTATCTGTCTCGTCGATCCGATGGAATATCTCAGGGCGGTACGTACCCCTCTGTCTGAGAGTGTTAAAAGGCTGGTTTAAACGGATTGATAGGAATGACACTGAGAGCTTGGCTAAACTCTTGTCGAGAGACCCTCCTCCATATACGGTCGATTGGCTTTCAGGGCGATGCGTGTCTATGTTTGCTGTCAGTAGCGCCGGCTCTTTATTCCTCGGTGCAGCACTGACGACCCTCCTAAAGTGAGTGCCAGCACCAACATTAAATCGTAGAATGGGTTTCCAAGATTTTGCTGCAGACAGTTCCGGGCTTGTTGGTAGTGTTCCAAGACTTTCCCATCACCCTTGGCTTCGCCAAATAGCCGTGCTAGTCTCTTTAACCCCTCTTGTACTAATGGTGGAATATCCTCGAAAGGGACCTTACAACTAAAGTCAATCCGCCGGTTTCTAGGTCTTTTACGCCCGCTTGAATCTGACGTTTGTTGCTAGGCGGCCGCTTCCAGCGCGAGCCGTTTGAGGCTGCCGGGTCGGGCTGTCAGAACTGGCGTCGCCACGATAGATCCCACCAACCGCAAAATACGGCGGTGGGTTAGTCTCTGTCTATGACTCCCCGGAATCTATTCAATACAGTATTCTGCCGTGGCATATACTGCTTTGCCATCTCTCTCAGTCCGATTCAGGTCAATGAGTATCTCCGAAGGAAGCATAACATGCCTACCCCCAAGCGACGTCAACAAACCCATCCAATAAAAGCTCGCATTCTCCCGCTTCGAGGCCTATTTAACGCCCCCATAGGATAGGGTAGTCTCTTATCTATGTAATTACATGACATCTTGGATCTGGCTGCTGAACGTTGATCATGGAGGGGTGCCACTGGATGGCTGCGATTGGCGAATCTCTCAATGTAGAAACATGTCATCATCAGCAGCCACCATATACTTGTCCAAAGTTGTCTAGGTGTATCCAAACAAAGTGCTCAAACTCGCTAGGTGAGCTCTATAACCACTGGAGTTATATTTAAATACATTCAAATCACGATGAGGCATTTGACCGTCAAAGGAACACGGATGGATACTTGAGGGAAAAGCAGGCTCGTCCTCACTGCTGTAAACTACCTGGATTTAATTGCAAGACCTCCCGCGTTACCATTGCACACATCTCGGCAAATTCCTCATCGCTCATCCTTCCTTTAGTTGTATACTTGAGCCTTAGAACGTTTTCAATCAAGCCATGAAACCCCTCTTTCCCATCACGGGCTGTGATCTCCCATTTCTCCCCGTCCCACACGTTGTAAAGAGTAGCACATGGGAGTTTCAACAAGTAGGCATACGTGCATACCTGTATTACGTGCTGGTTGGAAAGCTGCGAGACAAACTTGATCTCCCATACAGACTCGACGCTATCACCATCATTGCCGTCGGAACCAGATGAAGTCGCGACGATATCGGCTCGACCAAGAAGTTGAGATTTCTGACCATCAATGCTAAGCCGCTTCTTAGTTTCAACCTCAAACCTGAGATTTGCAGCAGACTCGCCGAGCTCCCCCCGGAGTCGACTCCGGGCTAGGGCGAGGTCATCAGGCTCTACCCAATCAAAGGCATGGTTTTCCATCTGAATGCTACGCGGGATATAGCCCGAGACTTCAGCCTCGTATTCACAGGCCTTTCGACAAAGCCAGGAGACACCTTGCTGCGAACAGACTGGAGGAATTGTGGCAGCATCGCTTTGGTCGAGATTTAGAGTATCCAGCGTTCCAGCAATATCATGCTCAAACGCTGCGACAATGACAAGGCCATTCAAATCGCTCACAGCTTCGTGGAACCTCTTTCCTTTGTCCGAAATCACGACATCTGGGAGTCTGATGTGCTCACCCTCGGTTAGAGACGGGAGCGCCCGGATAGATAACTGCCTATCAACAATGACGTCGAGATGTTCATCTTTTATGTGCCGGGCTATGTCTCGGACCGCGATTGAGCGCGGCAGGGTTAGTCCACGCTCTAAGGGTCGGCCCGGAGCATCAGGCGGCTCAATCCTGTCCCGGTTTCTTGTCATGTTGATAATCTCGGCTGTTTCGTACAGAGCCTTGACCGATGTAAAAGGCATGAGCTTCTCCTCCTCGTTATGGACCAGGACAAGTTGTTCCGCGGCACGCGTCAGAGCAACAAAAACCTCGTTGGGACATCTGTCATCGGGAAGATCGCGGCCGAAATACTTAAAAAACGAGGAGTCGACGCCGAAGAGGATTACCAAATCACGCTCGCTACCTTTGAATTGGTGAATGGTGGAAACACACATCTTGCCCTCGATTACCCTGTCATCTAGAGGAACCTCATCGTCGATTGATACTGCGATAGGCACGTTGTGCTGCCTTGACAAGAGGTTGACCACGTCCTGTAATGGACCACGTTTACGCACAGCCGGTGCTATAATCGCCGTATTCCTAGCTCCGTAGCGTTTGATCAAGGTCGACAACTGCTCGGCCAGCGCGTGGCTGTTCCAAAGGTAGCATCTCAAGACAATGGGTTTAGGACCGAGCTTGGAGCTGGTGATGTATGATTCTCCATTGAGAAAAGTGTCGCCGATAAATCGAACTAACTGCTCTGACAGTCGAAAACTTTGGCTCAATTGAGCCTTGACAAAGGGATAGGGGCTGATAGGACCCAGCAACTCAGGAGCTGAAGTAAGGTAGCGGTCATCCGCACCACGGAATCTGTAAATGGATTGTCGCTCATCACCGAGGACGACGAGACGGGCAGATTGGCCACCTGCCTTCTGGTCGTTGGCGAGGATGAAGCAGTTGGTTAGCCAGAAGAGGAGTTCGGTACAGTCCTGAAACTCGTCCAGTACAATGATGTCAAAGGGCGCGGAACTCCATCGGGGAGGTTCGTTGCGATCAAAAACTCCTTTTCTCTGCTCTGCTAAGATAGCGTCGTCGCGGACAAGGGTCTTAAAAAGTAAGCCGGCCATGGCGTGAAAAGTGAAGACTTCGCAATTAGAGTAGATGCGAAGCCGTCGGTAGGTCTCCAGCTGAAGCCTCTTCGAGTAAGTGAGCACAGCTACTCGCTTGCGTGGGTAGGCGGCTACAATAGCTTCAGCCGTAGCCGTTTTCCCCGAGCCCGGCCGGGCCGACACGACAACATTCCTGGTGCTGCAGAGGTCTGCAATCTCTTGTTGCTCCTTGGATGGGGTAAATGAATGTTTCTTTTTTCGCCGTTTAAGCAAGTTGTGCGTTTCTGTGAAGGAGCGCAGGGAACCGGAAAAGTAAGAGACCCGGAACTAGTTTTGTCAGTGCTATAGATCTTTTATATCACCTGTGTCATCGTTGACGGCGCAGATGTTTTCCATCACTTACCAGACGATTGACAGTGTATGAGATTGGCCATGCACGGGCGACTGAGCGCCATTTCAAGAATGACTGGCCAAGCATCTTGGACTCCAATCCGCAAATCCAATGGAGGGGTACTGATCACGATGGTAGGCATGGAGATAGCGGTATGGGAATCTGCGTACCCTGATATAAAATTTCATGGCTCAACTGGGCAAGTGTGCATTTGAAACACCAAGGCTTGTTGAGGCCCACTGCCACGCAATTGAAAACCCCCTTGTGAAGCGAAGTCCCGACTGATTCCTCCGACTGGCACAACTTGTACATACAGTGCCCAACCTCCGAGCCACAATTTGCGGTGCGAGTCTCCAACCACACCTCCCTCTCAAACATCTCCATCGCCGTCCTCATAGATAACGCGCAGTTATCGCCGCCACTAAGACGCACGAAGAACTATGACCCTCTTTCAGCGAACCCCCGCATTACGGCCAACGTCGTAGTAGAATGAATCGTGCCCCTTCCCTCTAGCCTTCGACGCAGGCGGCCGCTCTTGGTATTCCGACTGCCTCAAGCTGCTTCCAGCCTCTCACATGTTTGTTGGATTTCATTCATAGCACACGGCTCTTTTGGCAAAGCTTGTGAACATTTCAGTTACATTGTCAAAGACGACGGGGCTTCTCAAGTGACGTTAATATGATGCAACGTGAAGCTTCTGTTCATTCCAAGGTTAAATCTAGCCTGCATGATACCCAAGAGTTATCTAGGTATTTGGCTTTGCCCCTCCACCTTCTTTTTTATTCGTTCAGTGAAAGCTTTATCTGAAAAATTACGCACACCCTTCCTACTAGATCGAGATTACGCAGGCGCCCTCACTGACGCGCTGTCCTTGAGGTGCGGTGGAGCACATGCTCAACCACCGTCCATGCCATGCCATACCGTGCCGTCAAGGTACAGGTATTATCACCCAAGGTCAACCAAATAGTTCATGTCAACATTCAAGCTTCAACATATTTGCCATCAAATCAGTGCTAACAAATGTGTTTTGCCAACCAATAGGCCCAAGGTAAAGAGTGGGCTGTCATCCCGCAAAAGACTAGAGCATGAGTCTCCCGAGACGATAATCACATGTAATTGAGAGAACTGTATGGACGCATTGACAAGCGAGTTGTACATTAAACTTTAAGCGACCTAAACTTTCCTACTTAGTAATCAAGGTGAGCATTTGTTAGCGTAGTTGATACGAAAGATAAGGTTCTGCACCCAGATCCTCCGGTGACCTAAATCCGATCAGAGTTTTTGCAACCCTGTTACTGGAAGTTTTGGTGACGAGAAGGTTTTTTCGGTTTGTTGAATCTAGATCGACCTTTCAAAGTTTGGGTTGTCTTTGTGACGTGAGCATGTTGCGAGGCCCACCAACCCTGTGTGGTCCATGACGTACCACATCATGCTTTGATATCTTATGAAGCTCGTGAGGAATCTTCCATATGAATCCTATAAGCGCATTACCTCGAGAATAGTAAGCTACTTCTCGCGGCCAGCCCTTGCATTGGCAGAATCCCTATCAAGCTATATGCTAATTGTAAATTAAGCTACAGTTCACCAGAACACGGAGTCCAACCCCTCTTTAAGAACAACCTCACTCTATTCCTGATTCCTCTTTCCACTCGTTTCACAAGATGCCTTACTACAAATAGACTTTTAGACACCGTGACAAAGACGGACGTGGAATATCTTTACCACTTCTTCTTGCCTGTTAACCTTCCGAACGGCGACGACGATTTACCCGAAAATGAGAGGTTGCTCATAGAATTTGTGCATCACTCCATGGTATAGTTTCAGGGATAATGTGGTTTTGAGACTGGCGCAGCAGTCAAGGCTTTCTTGGCTATGATTGGGCGCCTGCGGACGTCTAAAGATGCCCATGGATTCTTGGGCGCAGACGACGCGCAAACCGTCTCGCGATAACTCTCTATTGGAGGTGGTTTGATGGTGGCAGGATGTTAATACACGGACGAAACCTGTGTAATCCGTTAAATTGTAGGTTTATCTTGGTACAGGAGGATGAGGGACCGACGCAATTAACAGATATCAAGGGTCAACTACGATACTCGAGTAGTAATACCTATATTCGACCCTATACATAAATACCCTAGGTGATTTATGGTTCTTTATTCTAAGAGAATGTTATAATGCTTAGCAGATTAATGCATCTAACTATCCGATCACAGTGCCATCACACTAGCCATCTGGCTTTAGACGCACCAGGCTAGCCAGATGAGTTGAGCCATAGGCTTCTATAGCCCCATCGTCCATGCCGTCAAGTATGCGGCCGATATAATTCCCAGCAGCGCTGAGCTGTAAGATAAGATAAATTGCGCGATAAACGGTAAGAAGCCGGGGGTGCGGAGGGTCGATCGTTCGCTCAGGAGTCAGGAATAATTGCTGCGTTACAGGGGGAACAGGGTGTGCCAGCGCTTGGCCGAGTGTTGAGTCGATCCAGTAAGTATGAGGCTTAAGTCTTGGCTCGAAAAAAAAACTCGAAGTTGCCAAAGTCTTGGTAGAGGTCTATCTCTAAGGTCAGCGCATTAAGAGGCCAGCCAATATCTACACCATCGATCAAATTAATAACCCCATGTATCGAACATATCCAGTATTTGCCGCGCGATAACCTTAGACCTATTCTTTAATATCCCTTCAACTGTCGAGGAGCTCCGGCGAGTACTCCGCCCCACAGTACCCCTGTCAACGAGGAGGTACATGAGGGGAACTATACAATGCGTCATTGATGTGAGCACCAGGATGTAGCGATTTGTAGCTTAAAAGATTGTTGATACTTCTATCATAGTCTAAAATGGGTGATAGACTAAGTACCTTTGATCTGATGCAATTTTATTGGCTGCCCACCCCTGCCGTGACCCAACCGGAGCTCCTCGACAATTGAAGGGATAGTATTAGTTGAGGTTCTCAAGTTTTAAGTCAACTTACTAGTTCAGAGTTTGTTGTCGGGATATTCAAGGAATGAGGGAGTATATGCGCAATCTCAAGTGTCGCACACGAACCACGTTCCAGGTGCTTGAGAAGGAGTCCGAGCTAAGGCAACTTGCGGGCTCATCGTTCCTAGTAGCGTAATTGGCAGTCAATTTTTCATTAGTAACTCAGCAAGAGTGTACCTTTGCAGGGTAGATACACTGTGCCCTAGCACAAGGGCGAAATCATCACCTTGGAGGAAGGGGATTTGCTGGGCAAAATCTGGAGCGTTCTAATTGAGGCGGAGGGTAAATTGTATGTTCGGGGTGCGCTGGCGCTATCAGCCTGGAGTGGAGAGTGTCGCGGGTCAAGGAAGTTCTGATTGGAATCCTTAGCCGCCCGCATCCGACATTGTACAATCATCCTGTATCAACACGAGACATTGTCTCGACACTTGTTAGGAGTAAGGTGGAAAATTTATTAATTGACAAATCTTGATCATCTCTTGCTTTATTCGCTAGAGATATCCTAACCTATTTAATGAGGCCCCGTGCTACGGGATGCAACGGCATGAAGCTCAGCTTGTCCTCATTAAATATGGGAGAAGGATCTCGAACCCAGCCTCCTTGGAAAGGAAAGCTCCCTTGTGTGTGCTGCTTGCAGTACTGGATCTGACGCGACGGGAAGCTACTTCCACACCGTTCTTGATCAGTGACACAGCCATGGCTTGCATGTGTCAGGGGAAAGGATCACAACCATTATGAATAGTTTCACGGTCAGCATGAACGCTACAGCATACATACGGCTCGTTTTTCCGTCGGTCTCTGCTATGCGACACTCTCAACTCTGTCTAACTTCGCTCTACAACATCACCTCATTCCCGCACACTCTTTTACCTGAACCGACTCGCTGTCCGAATTTCACGTCGCCCTTTATGAGTTCTCTCTATCCTTCCTTATCAACTTATCGGCCCAAACTATTCTCCGCCTCCACAAAACTTGATAATCCGTCATCTTTCTTACCATGACCATTCTGGTTATTACCCCCAATATGCTGTCTAAATGCTAATTACAACGAGCCTTACGCGACGTGTACTAGCGTTCCTCGCGTGTGACGCGCCTCATTGGATGGCAAGGTTTATGGCCAATCATAAATTCAACTCTACCCCCCTGCGAAGTGGGACAAAATATTTTAACTCTACTAAAGTTGATTTTGGTATGTAGCACTATGACCCAGATCTTAAGGTCCGAGCAAACGTCCCTAAACTACCCTTCGTCGTGTCGATTATGTCGATGTTCACTTTTGTAAAAACTCTAGTAGGCACTACTCGCTATCGCTAGATATCTCGATACATAGCCTTCTCCTCCTATTGGACGCCTCCAAGGATGACTCTATGTCTTCTGATTGCTGAATTATTGTCCTTTTCCTCTTCCTTATTTCCGAGCTTTCTGACATTTCTTGGGAGATACGCCGGCGAGGACTAGTATCCTCAAGAACTATAACATAGACTGCGTAGTACATTGGTTTTTGAGGATTGTCAGCCCCCACGCTTGCCAGATGTTCACAACCCTTCACCATGACGACAATGATGTTTCGCCCATTGAACAGCTGACAACGTGCTCTATCAGTCGATTTCTCGTACTCATCCTCAAGAGATTTGAGGCGTTCATCCGTATCTTCCTTAGCTAGCTTCTCCAGGTCAGAATAAGGCCTAAAGCAACAGCGAGGAGCCAGAGAATTAAGCCATATGGATAGAACCAAGTCGGTTTCTATCGAGGCTCCAGACTCATTCCTGCACAGCTTGAAATGTAATAATAGAGGTATGCCAGGCTGTGTTCGGCTCTCCTGGACTGCTGGATCAAGCTCAAGGCAATCGAGTCTGGGCCCAGGAGGTGGATGGAACGTCAGAGGCTGGCTTGGAACAGAGAAATTGATCGTCGGTATAGATTCTATCAAGCTGATAGTCGTGCTGCTGCATTTCGACAATAGATGTATTCGCAGGCCCGGGCGCTTGCGAAATCGCTGGGTAGTAGACCGCTGACCACGATGGCTCACTGCCAGGTGAATTTTCAGCAGTTCGGATGACTCCTCCATCAAATCTGCGTCAACCAGGAATACCCGGTCATAAGACGCCCTCCAGTACGTCGTTAAGATGTCCGTCTCGTCGTTCGCATCTAGTGCAATGCACACCAACTTGCCTTCGTACATAAATTCAGTGAACAGAAGGGATGTTTCCTCATGCTCAAGCTCTGGGAATGCAGGAGGTTCCCTTTGAACGAGCATTTCAACCTGCAGTCCGCGGCTCGTCAGTTGGGGAGGGCTCCTCCGTGCCAGTGCCTGGGATAAAGGCTCCGGTAAGCTTTTGGCTGGTTCGATTCTGTCGTACGGGCATTGTATGGTTTCCGACAGTGACAACCCATTTGTCTGAAAGAATCCAGGCTCTAGAGCTGCTGGTGCAAGGGACTCGTCGATATCTTGAGATTCTTGAGCCGTCCAGAGTAAGAAGGAGTAATCCTCATGCTCCCTCAGGATTTCGCTCAGAAGCCGTCGGAAAGCTTTCCTTCCTTCTCCATATAGCAAAGGCATATTGACGTCCAAGATTCCTAAGAGACAGTATGCCTCATCTTCATCCCTTGTTGTTCTCCGCTGTGAAGCCCACGACATCTTTTGGGCGATCGAACACTTCTGCAGACCGTCCCCATCAAGGAGGACACTGCTAGGTATGCCTGTGATGTCTCTGATGATTTCGTGTAAACTCCATCTCGTGCCAATGTCGGTCCAATCCTTAGCATAAAACTCGACTTTGGAGGGAGCAATCAGCTCTTGAAGACACCATCCGCGAGTAAACCACCGAGCATCTTGAAATTCATTTCGTGGAAACCCCGGGGCCAACGGAGGCACATCTTCAAGGAAAACGTAGCATACAGCTGAATCCCGATACCATGCGTACATTGTGTTGATGGCCTCTGAAAGTTCCGCACTGCTTCTCTTGTCAATGCAGCAGGTATCAATCCAAACCCAGTCGATGCCATCACTCTTAGCCTGTTCACAACATTCTAGGATCTTACTCCATCCCTTTTTCTTCGAACGTTCGTTGGGTTCTTGGAGATCTTGAAACGTCACTTCATCTTCCTCGGCTCCCCATGTGTGTGACAGAATGGCATAATCCCCGGTCGATGGGGACTTCGATTCCGTCTGCAACTTGTGTACGTTGAGAAGCCGCATCTCAATTAGAGGAATTGTAGGCTGTACTGATCTCGCTGAAAAGAAATCTGAAATTTGTAGGAATGCTAGATTTTAGACTGCGCGAACCTGTGATCGTGATGGCGAAAGTCTTGTCTCGCTATCGTCAGGCATTGATGCCTGATGCAGGGGAGCCTAACGAAAGAATCAAATTTATGCCACCCGGGAGGACGGGCCGTCCAATCGCGCCCGTCACCCAAGACCAACGGTAAGCCACCTCAGCTCGGCCAAGGCAACGTGCAGTTCGAACGGCAAAGGGCATGACTATTTTGGTGTTGCTACAGGTTTGAGCATCGGGTCAATGCATTTCCGCCAATGTTGACTGAGAAACGCCGCATCCTACCGGTTTTATCCGCCTTGGCTGCTGCTAGTAGACAAACAACTCATGGGTCTTGGTATCGTGTAAGACATGAAGCTCGATTACAATCAACGCGCAAGTTTTTTTTCCCTCAAAGGGCGAATGGATAACCCAGATTATCTAGTCAGCTCCAAGCGATTGCGCGGAGCGGGCCGGTCCGTACTGTCTGCCCTGCTAGACTACGATTTAGGGTGTGCGGGGCAAGCGACACACTTTCAGCTAGCTCCGTACTCACTGCTGTAACCTTCCGTGTAACCTCAAACTGAGGCAAGATACCACGGCCAATGATTCCCGATCCGGTTGCACTTGCCGCCGAGTTGACAGTTTCTCCCCTCACGCCCCGCCACGATTTCTCTTGTATCTTCTTTCAAGGCAACTGTATCTTGCCCCTCTCGCACCGGTAAGTGACCCGCCAAGATGAATAAACGCCGTCTTGGTTTTAGGGTTGCTTACCTCTACATTTGGCTGTTTATCATGCGCACCGAAGGTCTGATACCTATGTGCCCCCGCCACGACATGATCAAATGCCTGAAATTAGGCACCTGTCCGGCGTGTACCTATATGTCTTTGCTTGCGCGAAGTCATCCAACGCGTACTTTGCGAGGGTCTAAGCCAATTACGGCTAGCGGATCACTTAGCTTACTTTGGCTGCAATATGATAATAACAGTCCCTCACTGAACTTCAGAGACACTTAGATAGTGCGTTAGCAGTGGGGCGAGTACGCGTTGGATGTCTTCGCGCAAGCAAAGAGATCCGCCCCAACCCGGAAGACTCGTCCCCTACGACAGGCCGATTGTGGCTACAAGCGGTCGAACAAGCCGTTTATCATTAGAAGATATGCCGAGACAATCCGAGATCTCTCTGTGCGACAGTGTGGATTGACGCGACGATGAGGGAAATCACGTATCCATACACAGCTGAAGGTAGCCTTTTCAGAATGTGTATGAGGCAAGATATGTGGGCGAATAGACAACGCAGATCATTTAGCCGACTCTAAGCGATCTTCATGGGGCGGGTCGGTGTGCACTCCCACGATTTGATCTGATAAGGTGTGCGGGGTAAGCCATGGCTTCAGCTTCCCACTGGTGCAACTTTCAGTGTTCAACTGAGGAAAGATAACGACGGGCCAATAATTTCGAATCTATTCGCATATACGTCTTCCTTCAAGACGATTACGCCTTACCCCAACATGCCAAGGAC
>JALLKD010000126.1:0-42612 GCA_023509735.1 Fusarium liriodendri
CTCGGCGTCTTCTTCGACACCATCGTTGTCCCTGTGGCCTCTGGGGGCACCATTGCCGGCATGATTGCGGGATTCAAACTCGCTGACCGACTGAGACATGAGTCGATACTCGGATCACCCACTGAGACCCGCACTCGCTGCATCATCGGCATCGACACCTACAACAAGCCGACCGGCGTACTCGAGGCCACGGTTCTTGAAATCGCCAAGCGGACAGCCAGGCTGATTGGGATCGGCGAAGATGCGGTCCAGTCTCATGATGTGGTCCTCGATACAAGGTACAATACTGGGACGCATGTGGCTTGGGACGAGCATACGGCCAGGGCGGTCAAGTTGCTTGGGTCACAGGAGGGCATCGTTACCGATCCGATCTACTCGGGCCGGACCGTGGGCGCCATTCTCCACAAGGCGGAGCAAGGGGAGCTTGATGAGACTCAACATGTCTTGTTTGTACACACAGGCGGGCAGGCAGCGCTCGGCGCATTTCCTGACATGAGATAGGGCGGCATCCATATCTGCCATGTTCTCTCGTTTAGGCCTTGGGCCTTCTGTATTTAATCCGCCTCTTTGATCTGGCAGGAAGCTTGAACAGTGCCAAAAACATATTTGCTTTTACTTTTATAGCACCATACATAACACTCGGCTCATGACGGCAGCCTGATCCGGGGCCTCTTAGGTTCCTGGTCTCGATGGCCCGGGGATCCAGACACTCATAGCCATTCGTATGAGTTGTTCAAGTCTAACATACATCCGATGGCTGAGACATCTCGCACGGTATACGGAGTATTTCGCATTTCGCCCCCCAACCACCTCTCTCCTTATAATTGCCTGTGCTGCTCCGTATATTGCTTGTAATGTCTTATTACCATGCAGTATTAGTGGCCTTGGCACAATCCCGCCCCTTTTCGTTTTCCCCGTATACTTCTGAAGCAATGTTACGTCCACCTTTCAGCTGCTCAATATCAACCCTCGCGTCAGCCCACTACTGAGACATACGGCGCTTGCCGAGTTACTTCGGAGTAAAGCAATGCGATCCCATTGGTGCAAGTGGTAGAATAGGACCCAGACAAGTCCGAGACATCTGGCTTTCCCGTGTGGGGGGCGGGCCCAGTCTCGTTTTTATTTTCGCCTGCGGAGTCTACTGTCGTACAGGCATGTCGGCGAGAAGCTCCATCCTATGTACATGGCAATACGTCCTGATGTCGTGAGTTACCTAGTTGCGGTGCGGCCTATGTATTATATCTCAAAGTATGTAATTGCTTGTATGGCTGAAGCTAACCCACAAGATGCCGGGGGACTGATGGCTGCGCGAGCCGTAAACACTGGCGTGTGCAGATTCATAACTCCCATCCACGATAGGGGCGAAGTATTGATTTGTACCGAGTCAGAGTCGCCCTTATGTCTCATATCCACAGCCAAGCATTTGAGTCAAAGAGACATGGGAATCGGCATCCGAAAATAGGATCCTACGCGTGTCGGTCGATGCGGCTTGAGGACCGTGAGGGATCTACATTTCTGGCCCAAAGACTAGTGATATTTAAAATCCGACGCAGGGTAGTAACTGCGCGTTGCATCTTCTTACACCCACTTTCATTCGCTACAGTCCTGTTCCCATACTCTACGTCCTTCGCCATGGCGCTCGCAACCCCGTCCAGCCCGTATGACAATGTCAACACTGCTGATCTCTATACCGTCAAGTTTGACAATCTTTTCGATGGAGACGAGCAAGAGTTGACGACTCTGTTGAAGGCCTGCGAGAGGGACGGCTTCTTCTATCTGGATCTTCAGGGCTCGGGCTCTGGGAAACTGTGGAAGGACTTGGACCGAGTGGGCGAAATTGCCAAGCGCTGGTTCGCTCAGCCCGCCGAAGTCAAACTGGAGACTCCAACAGTATCGTTGGCACATGGGTTTGTGTCTTTCTTCTGACCCTTCTTGACCAATGACTCAACTAATCGCTTTGAAACTAGGTTCAAGGCTACCGGTAACCAGTCCGGGGCAATTGAGTCACTCAGAGATGGCTTCGAAGCTTTGAAAGTATGCACCAACCCAAATCATTATTTAGTCTTGGACTATGTCTAACCATCCAAGATTGGTAGAAACGAACTACTCGGCCGCTGGGCGCTTCCCTCGGTTGTCCAGGACAACTTGCCCCTATTCGACCAGTTCAACGCCTCCTGTCACTTTATCTTGAAACTGCTCCTGGACTGTCTCTCAGACGGTTTGAATCTCAAAGGAAGCGCCCGTCTAGACACCTATCACCGCGACGACGCCCGCTCCAAGAGCACTCTTTACTTTTTGCACTACCCGCCAGGCACTGAGAACCTGGAAGAAGTCGGCCAGAATATGCATACTGATATTGGTACGCTGACCCTCCTCTTTGCACCGCAATGGGGCCTCCAGGTCGTGTCGCCCGTAACAGGCGCCTGGGAGTACGTCAAGCCTCGACCGGGCCATGCAATTATCAATGTCGCCGACACTCTGAGGTTCCTATCCAACAAACGCTTCCGCTCGGCGCTGCATCGCGTCCTTCCACTAGGTGGCATCCAGCAGGAAGATCGCTACGCTGTTTCGTATTTCTTGAGGGCGTCGGATGCCACCGAGTTCAAGGACAGCAATGATAAGGAGTCGAATGCCAAGAACTGGTACCTGACAAAATATGAGACGTATGAGCTACCGCACGATATTCAGGGCAAGGAAACTGTGCTGTCGGGGGGGATGGCGCAGGAACTGCGGGTCACGTTTTGACTGAGACAGAGATGGTAGCTGGGGCTAGTCTCGTTTCTTTCACTGAATTATTCAATGCAACATCCTGGGCTGAAGCTAGTGGCAGGTAGACGCTTCTACCGATGCCCTTAAAACTGCAGTAAAGTTCCGCAGAGGGTTCACCCAAGTTTGACTTGGGACAGATACCGTGGTCTGTTGTGTTACTTAATCTTGAGATACTTCCCAGGGCTGCCTTTACAGCTGGCATCTCTGGCTCCTGGTCGAATCACTCCCTGGCTACGGGGATGTTCGTGGAAACGAAGCGATGTGGGCGACTACAGTCGGCAAACCCCCACACGCCTGTCCCCTTGTCACAGCAGTCCACCCTAAACGCTAGGTAGGAATAGGAATTTCCGCTAAGGACATCTTGGCGCGCTCTGTTCTCTGCTACGCACTCTCGGGTAGGGAAAAGAACTCGCTGGTTACGCGGCACTCCCCTCCATAGAACACAACGAGCTGGGTATCTAGGAAACATAAGGCTATACAGTTCCAGTCAAGCATGGGCGCGATTGCAAAAAGATATGGGACTTTTTAGTTGGCACCAGCAGAGTAAATCATGAAGTTCTGGTATTTGCATGATACTTGAACGACACCGACCAGGTATGGCTATATCTGGGAAGCAACTCACGATTCAAAAGCTAGCGGAAATGAATAACCGAGAAAATGAGCCATAGGAGGTTAGAGATTACGCCCAACACGGCATATCTCAGACAGCGAAATCACTAACGACCAATAATCACTTCCTTGACATCACTTGGGAGGTTTCCCTGATAATAGTATACACGACGCTATGAAGTGTTTATGCAATGCTTATCTTATATACCCTCATTAGCGAAGCCTCTGGTCAACATACCGTTCCCCCTTGTGTTGTTAGTCCTGAAATTTTCGGCATACCATCTTCTCGCAAGCGTTGCCGGGTGATCGGCGACAGAGGTGTCCTGTCTAGACTTTCCACGCAAAGGTCTCGAAAGAATATTTTCACTCGTCTGAGCCGCTCAGTGTCATCCTCTTTATCTAATGTGGTACCGTTCAAAGAATCATGCTGGCTCGGCGTCTCGTTTCAGCCAGCTTTCAAATTTCTGTACGGCTAGACAGATTTTCTATTTACCAAGTTTTCACTTTCAAGGCTTTCGTGCATATTGCAAGAATATCCGTTATCCCCTCCTTGAGCTTTGGTTCGTCGCCGGTACCAGTGTATAGTAGTCCGGTTGGTGGGTCCTGCAAGATATCCACGAGAGCTTGCTGGTCATCGGGCCGACCTTCTTCCTCTTTATTGGTATCCCTGACGTCGTCCACTCTATCACTCCCTTCTTTCTTGTCGACTGAAGCTGTTTCCAGCTTCGCCCCCTGTTGACATGGCAACCCTGACTGGCTTTGTGTTTTCGCGGCCAGTTTCATTGCTCGCTCGAGCACCCCTGTTGTCTCTTTGGACTGGGGAGAACTGGCAATCAGTATCCACAGAATCTGGGAGAGCTTCATGAAGGTCGCCCACTCGACGACGCTCCAGACATCTGACTCGGCCGGTCTGGCACTCCCCATACTGCTGTGCATCTTGATCATCATCAACTTGGCGATGTCGTGTCTGATTGGGCTCACCGCTGCCCAGCTTAGTGCGTCGCGCTGCCGCTCATCTGAGCCAAAATCGGCCGTCTCCAACCTAGCAGAACTTAAGAGTGCCCTCAGGACGTCCTCGCGCCCCGGGCGGGAAGCAATAAATAGTACAGTGTGGCCGTTCCCATTCTTGAATGACGCGTCAACATGGCGCTTACGTTCCAGAATAAGGTCAACGGTGGCAACATCACCCGATGCTGTTGCGGAATGCAATACTGTGCCGGAATGAACTGCTACAGCCTCCAGATCAGCCCCTCGTTCGAGCAAGAGCCTCAATATAGTCTCGTGTCTTCCAGGCTGGAATTCGGGATTTCTTCTCTCCTCCTCGCTTAGATCATCAGGGCCCCATATCTTTGAGTCCGACGTGATGCATCCATCTGGATTACAAGCAGCGTGCAGCGGTGTTCTGTCCCAGTATGTTTTGAAATTCACCGAGACTCTCCCTTTCGGTCCCAGTAGCAGCTTGACCACACTCTCACAGCCCGCGTCGACTGCCTCGAATAATGCCCGTGATATCGTGTCTTGTGATAAGCCGATCGCTTCTCGATGGTCCAGCAGTAGTTCCACAATCTTGGTGTGACCACGTGCAGTCGCCATGTTCAACGCATTCCGGCCATTGTTTCAATCACAATTACCATCAATGGGAGTTTTTGACCTTGTAATCATGTCCAAAGCAATTTCTCTCTGGCGGTAGCCGCAGGCGAGAGCGAAAATTGGCACCGGTCTGTTGAGTATCCGGACTGTACAGTCTGCGCCGGCGTCGATCAGAAGACGGGAAATAGTCGTGAAACCCCGTATACACGCAGTACCAAGTGGTGTGGCCTCGTTATCAGATTGTGTCTCTAGCTGAAGATCCTCATCCTCTGACCGGCGGACAAGGAGCATTTTCACAATGCCTTCACGCTCGTTTTGGATTGCTGTCATTAATGGGGTGCTTCCATCCCTGGCGCGCGTATTAAGCCTCGATCCTGCTTTAAGCAGCATACTGACAATCTCTCCATGACCGTTGTAGATTGCCCCGTGAAGGGGCGTCCATGTGTTGGTAGATTCAGCTTTGTCAAGGGATGACTGGTCCTTTTCGAGAATGAGTTTGACTGCGCCAATATGACCGTGGAGAGCTGCTGAAAATAGAGGGCTCCTCCCAGTGCAATTAAAGACTTCTGTGCTGGCGTCATGACTGAGAAGCAGTTCTACCACATCTACATGCCCGCGTCGACAGGCCAGACCGAGTGGTGTCAGGTCGTGATCTCCCCTGGCCTCGATATCTGCTTTTTTTGCGAGGAGCTCCTTTGCAAGCTGCAGGTTGCCTGAATAGCAAGCAATATGAAGGGGATGGTCATTTGTGTTGTCTGCCACCGTGGTCTGCGCACCGGTCTGCGCACCAGCGTTGAGTAGCTCGATGGCAGCCTTTTTCAGATCTCGCTCGACGGTAATGTAAAGTGCCGTCTGGCCCTTTTCGTCTTTTGAGTTGATCCTCGACTCACTCACTCCATCCAGCATAGCTTTGAGTTTCTCAATTTCTGCGTCGCTGGAAGGGTGGCTGTCTTGATGCATGTCTCGAAAGAAGGCATGCCAAGAGTTCGAGTTGCCGTCGCTGCCCTCAGGCATTTTACTCTCAAGTTCGGTGAGGTTTTTAGTTGGGAGTCCATGGATATTCTGATCAACTGCCGTCTCGCCGTCGTTGGGGGTAGTTGGCACTGTAATCGCCCCATTTCCATCCTCGACAGCAGCGCATTGATGCGTGGCTTCGTCTGACTCCATGGTTAAAAGAATATGAGGAGAAAGAACACGGTCAAGATATAACGCGAGAGTGAGAACAAACTTGGGAAATTTAAGGGTTTGGAATGCCTATCAGGTATCAAGAAGATACAGTGACAGAAATCGTTGAAGTGACCTCAGGGGTTAAAAGTGCTGCGGCATGCTTTTTAGCCAGGCTCACCGACTGTTACTCCAAGCTCGGTTGGAACTTTCTAGCCCCGCGTCAGCAAGAAGCAAGTGTCAGACCCAGCTTTGTTTTTCACGGTCGTCTCATTGTGGTGCCCCGCTCTCAGGCAGCATGATGACTGCATATTACCGTGCTTACTGGCCAGAGGCTGCCAAACTGACCTGCCGATATTTTCACCAACACTGCAATATTTCTCTCTTAGCTATTTATGCTTGGCGTTATTCTGCCTGTTCTGCCTGTTCTGCCTGGGCATCCCTCGAATAGCAGGGGCAATTGAGAGATCCGAGTCTCAGCGCGAACTAGGCCAAGGGGTACAAGGACGTACTGTCCATTTAGGATTTGCTGTTTCGTTTTGAGCGATGGCCGTCTTGAAACATCCACGCGATTATAGCAGAAGAGATTCTTGAGTGACCAGTAAGTGGTGATTGGCGGCTGGGAGATAGCATAATCTCTATACGGTGAGATAAGATGAACCGCGCCCTAGTGGTGACTTTTCGATCCGGGGAGATTGGAAAGGTAATATTTAGATGAATGAACAGCTCTTCTCTGAGATATGAACGGAATCATGCTAATAAACGCATTGAAATGATTATTGCATTGCGTAGACGCCGAACAACTTCGTTATTGCAGCATATGTCCTTAGCGACCAGTAAGCTGTGCTCATAGAATTTACACTCTGTCACTCAGATTAGGATCATGAGCCACTACTTATTTTGCTTTGAACTTCTCACTGCTGTGTACATGTCACGACCTGCCTTTGAGTGGAAAGGCCGACAACAATCTCTCTTCTCGATTTCGCCCACCTGCACATTATTCACGTCTGGCTCGCTCTGGCCTTGGGCTTTCCATAATATCGATCCATGCTCGACATGTAATACTTCAGTTATGGCGATGTCATTCTAGAAGATGAAAACAGTGTCACTTTGGCGTAATGAGTACTGCAGCTACTGAAATTCACTGAGAATCACGTATCAAGCCAAGCACAAAACAATACAACTGCGAGACCCTAGTCGTATTTCTACAGTCTAGAGGATCATGGTTTTTTTTTTTAGCAAAGTAGCAGCTTTTCTCTGTACCACATAGCGCCCATAGCAACAAGAATTACACAAGGCCCCCCAACAGGCAAAAATAAAGTCTTGATGAGACTGGGACTCGAACCCAGGAGGATTGCTCCATCAGGAATCTTAGGTTGTTAAGGTGACCTTAACCTGACGCCATAACCAACTCGGCCATCTCACCGAAAGGTCTCGGGGACCCGCTTGATGGGGTCAGGCAAAGCCCAACCGCATCATAATGGGCGAGGACGACAGAAATCGTGCCCTCGCCAACGGTTGTCGAGATTGCACCAATCCTCTCTAAAGGGGCTGTCTGCAAAAACGAATACTGCGTAGATCAGTTGTTGGAAGATCCGGATATCCTGGATGCCACCCTTGGAGGAGTTGGGCAATGGGAGGCTCCACCGCTGCTGGGCATGTACTCGTGAGGCATTTCAGGCCCAAAAAGGTACTGCGACGATTAATTCAAGTCCATACAATCTTTAATCTAGCCTTATTTGATACAACACGCAAGAGTCCGCCATTAATGATATGTATATAACAGGGCAGTTCTCTTATCTTTTTCAGCTAGCTACAAGAGAAACAAAAGCCCAGGCCTGAGGTAGGAATAACCCACGGCGAAGAGAGCCTCTCCTTATTTGTACCGAGGCAAACTCTCCAGAGGCTGGGCTTTAGCTATATCAAAAGCCACAATAGGTAGTTTGAGGAAGGGCACGAGACCATTTGTCTTGACTTAAGGTCCGCCGGGAGTGTTGGGGGAAGTATCGAGCCAACGATCGCCCATGGCGCGAACGTAGTTGCGACCGTAGACGCAATAATAGAAGCCACGGCGGTTGTTTGCGTTGGGAGACCACACGATGATATGGCCACCAACCGACAGCCACGAGTTGGTGCAGGAGTTGTAGATACCGTTTTGAACCGTGTATGCCGTCTGGCCTTGGTTCTTCCACACAGCAAAGAAGTCATTGGGGTTGCCGTTACACACGTAGCTGTTGCCAGTTTCAATGGTTTGGACAACCTCAAACCCAGCACTAATCCAGGACGTAGCCGCGTTAGCACTCCAGCCAATGGAATAAGACCTCGATGTCGTATGGTATGTTGAGCAGCCAATGTGTCCAGGGCACTGCATGGGCTCCTATGTTTATACGTAAGCTTCTGTGTTTTTTCAAGACCCTTATGGCCAGTATGTGAATAAGGGGACTTACACTGAGCTGGATGTTCAGCGGATTTTGGTGCGGGTTTCCATTACCAACTCTTCGAGTCTGCGAAGACCAGATGCTGCAAGGGGTCTGTCGCTTATCGAGGTGATTTTTCTTGACGAAGTCGTCAACTTCGGCCTGGCTCAGCTCGGGCGGGGCCACATCTGAAGGTGACTCCGGCTCGATCTTTCCCTCAAAGACATCCATTGCCTGAGTAACCTCAAGGGGGCCATCGGGGAAGCATGTCTTGAGATCTCGCTTGCCCAAAGGCTTCAACTCGACACTCGCAGGCACGGACACAATACAGTTGACGACCAACTCAGTCTCGCTTGCGATACGACCACATTCGATAGCGTCGTCACCGCCGCCAATTGAGTAAGACTCATCGCCAACAGTGACGTTACCGCTACCGTTTTCGTCGACCTTGAAAGCAATGGGATGCTTCTCAAAAGAACCCGAAGCAAGAGATTCGGAGCAAGAGATGGCAATTGCTGCCGACTGATCTTTGGTCCACACGGTGACAGCGGCCTGGGATGCTTTCTTACTGAGTTCCAAGACAATGTGGACCTCTTGGGTTTTCTCAGACCGGAGGATTGGATTTGCGAGAACCACCGGCGCGAGAGCCAGGAAGAGTCCGTTGGCCCTCATGGCGATGAAGTAGAGGGTCAGACTGTGTTGGGAAGAAGAAAGAGAACAAAAACTGCTACAGGGCTATTCAGCTCGATGCTAGAAGCCTGAGAACAAGAGAAAATCTATTCAAGGCGGGACAGAATCCATATATTTATAGTTGTTCTGCGCAATCCGCTGGCCTCCTTTCACACACACGATGCTGGAGGCTATCAACCACAACGTATTGAGTAAGGATTTCATCCTTCTATCCCAGAGCGTCAAATGGAACATACTACCTTCCTCTTCTAGAGTTCGGCCTCACCATAATGGGGAGATGATCATGAGGCCCATTGAAAAATAAAAAAAGGCCTCTATTGGGGCCTGGAAATGCTCATCTTGATTCGCTGCACCGTGGTCCGACGGAGTTGACAGAAAGAGTCAAGGGCACCAGCCACACCGCTCGTTAGAGTTACATTCACCAATGCTATTGGGGTGAGAATTATCTTTACAACCAGCAGGTGGGTAAGAGGATAATTACTGACGGGTAGCATGCCCCATCTATAGGCTACCGCGCCACCCAAAGTACTAGAGATACCGGAAATCGCGTAGAAGAGTAAGAACACCAGAGGAAAGACAAGGGTTCGATAAGACGATCTTCGGGCTCAGTTAACCCATCAAGGCCCGGGCTTCAACAATAATAATGAACGTGTTGGTTCGATAAGACATAGATTCACCTTTGCCATTCTGTTTTCTTGACTTCTAGATATTGTTATGCCTATTTTCAAGGCCTCACCACAGTCCACTCTCTCTCGTACCCTGTCCAATCGTTTTCTTTGGCGAAGGCTAACCTGCTGCGCCGCTTCTTGGCTACCATTTTAGCCGAAATCAACTGAGACAATTTACCCTTGCTAATGACATGTCTAAGTCATGCTCGTGATAGAAATAAGCCACAGGCCCCGTATTCAGTGCTGCCTCTTCATGCCGCGCTTACATGTCAGCCTATATAGCTTCAATAATCGGGGACTTGGCGCTGTTCAACCACCGAGTGAGTATTGTCGCTGCACTCCATAGTCATGTGGCGAGGCATAACCCCCACAACCTTTACAACTCTGACAACGATGATAGGCCATCATTGATAGCAAAGGTTCTCATCAGCAAGACAAGGTACCACCCACCTTCGTCAACCAGAATAGTGTTTTCAGGCGGACCGTCGGACCAGTCTAGCTTGGAGATCACGCCGTGGGCAGGAAACCACCCAGGAGCGCCTGATCTTACACATTGGGCTCGAGCTGGGCGAGGTAAGGATTCTTTGAGTCTAACACCAGTTATGGAATGTGCTTTGGCATATCATAGGGTACCATCTCTCGATAGCTGAACCTGTGAGCCGAATGTGCATGACTGTCGCCTTAGAACAGTGGTACGCCGGCAGTGAGGATCGTGCGGGACAAGGCGAAGATGTGGGCATCTACAGCCCTAGGGCTATCAACATGGTGCTAACGATCAGTTTGAACTATGATGGCAAATGATTCCAAAAGTCAACCCATTTCTGCTATTTTGCTCCAAGACGCCGTCCAAAGGCATCGGTGTCCCCGACACACAGGCCGTTGGTGATATCGCCAAACGCGGCGGCAAGGCATATGGAGCCCCTATTGCAGCACCGGACTAGATGAGTCTCAAGGCCCATAGTGACTCTGCAAGAAATTAGATTTTGATGGGTATTTGCGAAATATGAAGGAAGACATAGCATGGAGCTAAAGAATGACCTCCTTATTCCCTATTCTCTCTTGCAATGGTGGGGAAATGGCACCAGCTTACCCGACGTCTTCTCGACCCAAGCATGGAAAGCACTCATTGGCAAAGGCTTCTTTGCATTCGACGACGTGCGTTAGGTTCAATCGCGCTATACTGAGTGCTAATGATGTCAAGGGTCAAATGTCGGCACGAGAGGGAGGGGCCTGAGGCAATGAAAGGCTGCATACCTTGCCATCCTCTGCCATCCTCTCGCCACATCCATCTTCCCGATTGCTGCATATTACAGCGAGAATGTCTTGGCAGCTGAATGAGATGATCCTCATTGCATCTACCGAATTTGAAGCGCATTGTCCCATCGCCCAACGACAGCTCCCAGGAGGGTTGATTCACCAACACCGCCACAAACTTGGCAGCCTATTCGTGTCTGTCGTGCAACTGGCGCTGATAATCTTGATGTCGAATGCCATTTAGATTTGTAACATGCTTTGTTAAGTAGCCCACCCTTACAGCGTTTCCCTTAGAATTACTATGCATGCCGTAATCACAAGTCATCCGCGTGCAGGTATGTACCATTGGTGTGCATCGCGACTATCGCCCAAACAAGTAGTTTCAAGCCTTGGCGTCGTAATCTGACAAATGCAATCTCAACTCCAGCCTCTTGACCAAGCATTATGGTCTCTCCCGTTTTTCAGCTACAATACACAACTGGCATTGACTGCTTGACCCAGATGAAAATGCCGCGCCAGTTCCAATTCGTCGCTGTATCAAATCCAACGGGACCTGTCCCTTCGGAGTCGCGAAAGCTGAGCCATGCGCACGTAACCCGTGAAGCACACGCCAAAGAAAGGCGTCTGCGGGTACAAAGATACCGAAAAGAAATAATGCAGTCTCGTCCCGAACCCTTGGCGGGTACCGAAACACCAAGCCCTTTGGTCCGGATTCCTGAGCGATGTGAGAGCCTCTTTTCAGCATCGGCACCATCTCTGTCCTCTCAGGAGCACTTTTTACTAGATCATTGTACGTTTTAGCTGTCTTGATGTATCTGGCCTAGAAATATCACGCCAGCTTCCCCAGCTGCCCTCTAACCACCCCATAGATATCCGAATTGTCGTGCCCTACTCGGCCGTGCACTGCGGCTTGTTTGACTATCCCGGTGACCATGGCCCTGACGACCACACGAGGGAGATCCTGCAAGATTGGGTGAGTCTTGCCATGACAGACAAGGATCTTCTAGACACAGCTCTCCTTCTCAAATCGTGCCGGAGTATTCTACGTAGCAAACCTGGCGATCCAGTCATGACGCAGATGGCCCTCCAGTACCGGCATAGAGGTCTCCAATCATTACGGCAGGCACTCACAAAGCCTGTCAGTATTGTAACAGTTGCCATGGCCTTTGCCCTAGTGTTTGATGAGGTGAGATTTGCATGGTACATCGTATTAAGTTACTAATATCTTCTTTCAGGAAGTGTTTGGTGAAATCAGAGTAGCCAGACATCATCTACGAGGCGTGTTTTACATGACTGAAATCAGCGGAGGCCTGCAAAGTCTTGGCCTCTCAGGGCTGCTGGAGCGCATATACTGGAGGTTTGTAACCAGAAGGGAACTTGGCGACGTGGATTTGTTATCATTGTGTCACATCAAGCCAATGGGCCCTAAACAATAGCGAAACCTAGCTGAGAGCCCGGATTTGCCGATGCTGTAGGTAAGTCATTCGCCAAGCGATGGTATTTCCTACTTGGGCAAGGTAGTTGTACACACCATGAAGACTCCTAAGAACCTTTCGATTGGTCCAAAGATTTCTTTCAGGTGGCCAAGAAGTTATATAAGTTGCAACCTCCTGCCCATCAACTTTTCCATCTCATCGACTCAGCAGTGCAATATCATACGTTCATGATTCACCCATCATCCATTCAATCCAAGTTCTCCTCAACCCTGTTATGCCTTCCGTTGAAGCAACTATTCCCTCCGGTTCCTTGGTCCTCGTGACCGGTGCCACAGGTTTCGTCGCCTCCCATGTCACTCGCCAACTCCTGGACCGCGGCTACAGAGTCCGAGGCACCGTTCGGGACCTGGCTCAAGCTTCGAGGCTCATTGACAACCACTTCAAGTCGTATTCAGAGACCGGCCATCTTGAAACCGTCGAGGTCCCTGATCTTGTAGCCGATGGCGCTTTCGATGAAGCAGTCAAGGGAGTATTGGCCATTGCCCACATTGCAACCATCTCCAATCTGGACCCCAACCCACACAACATTATTCCTCAAACAGTTTCTGGAGCGACAGGTATTTTAAGGTCTGCCTTGAAAGAACCCTCAATTCTCCGAGTCGTGTTTACCAGCTCAATCATGGCCGCCGTCCTGCCAGTCGCTGGCAACGACACTCGGGTTGATGGCGACACTTGGAACGAGCCGGCCGTTGAGGCCGCTTGGGCCCCTCCTCCGTATGAGCCGTCCCGTACCCTGATAACGTATGCTGCTAGCAAAGTTGCAGCTGAGAGGGAAGTTTGGAGGTTTGTCGAGCAAGAAAATCCTCACTACACGCTCAATGTCATCTGCCCCTCGGGTATAATCGGCGAGCCCCTTCACAGGAAGCATGCCGAGGCGCCCACCAATTGGATAGCTACGCACTTCAGAAAGGACAAGATATCCCTGGATGCATTCCCTGCCGGCAAGTCCTTGGATTCCTCAGTTTACAGCCTATTTCCTAACCATATGCAGCCTACTTTGTGGATGTCAAGGACATTGCACTCCTCCATGTCGCAGCCATCCTGGATACTCAGGTCAAGAATGCACGTTTGCACAGCTGGGGACATAGCTCTAATTGGAACGAATTTCTCGCTGTCCTTCGCGAAGCCCGTCCAGAGAGGGATTTCATCGCCGACTACCCTGATCCTTACTACGTTACGATCTCCACTGATCAGTCTCACTCTCTGGCCCTTTTGGAGAAGTGGGCTGGACAAGAGGGGTGGAGGCCACTGAAAACCAGTATCATTGAAAGCGTCGAGAGTCCATACTTCCAGTTGTAGTGAGAAATATCGTATTCGAGGGTTATGACTATTGATACTTCCTCCAGACACCGAAGGTTGATTTCTGTCCGGTGATACCCGTCTTCAAGGTTCTGGGCCTCCTCCAGCCTGTGATCCAAGAAACCAGTACGCACACATACAAATCTACGATATAGTTCCGGAATTATCTGCGCAATTGAACACTTTGGCGATCAGCCCTGACTTGTATGCATCTCGGATGGAAACCGCCACGCTATAACTGAAAGAAGAATTAGTCGAGATCGTAATGTAGGAAAAGGTGTCAAACTTACGTCCCGGCAACCACCATGAAGGATCCGACAAGGGCGACGAAAACGTGGAAATAATATGCTGCCTTCTTTCCAAGGCTTCCGTTTCTGTAGGACTTAAAATCTTGCATCCATAGTAAAGCGGGAAACACTAAGCTGAATGGAGCAAAGCAAATAGCTCCGGCGAGGCCTAATAGGTAGTTGAGAATAGGAACCGCTTCAGCAACAATGAAGGCGAGAATCCCCAACACCAAGTTACTGCCAACCCATGTTGCCCAGTGAACGGTCGTATTTTCCTGCAAGTGGTGAGAGTCCCTGAGAATGCGAACAAAGATATACTTGGCCGCCACATGCTGATAAATACCAACGCCGATGATCAAGCCTGGGAGGGCAATTCCATAGGAGAGTTTCTTGAATAGTGTCCCTGCACTTCCAAAGGCCGGGGTTGCCAGCCAGACACCGCACCATCGATAAATGACGAGTGAGAAGGACAGGTACATGGCGAGAACAAGGACACCCGTCACCAAAGCAGCCTTCCTATAGTGTTCGGGTCGGCGCATCTCCGAGATAATCGGCAAGTACATGGACGAGCCACTATTGCTGATGAAGATATTGGCACTTGCTGTAATGCCTGCAACAAATGTTGGATGCGCAATAGCTGTCCACCCAAGGTCGAAGTCACCCGTTTGAGGAGCCATGGCAGGGCGATCTTGCTGTGTCACAGCCACAGCAAAGATGAAAACAGCGACGAAGAAGGTGAAAAAGCCGATCCAAGTGAGCCAACCCAAGTGACTGAAAGTGCGCACAGAGGAGAAAGCAGTGATCAGTATAGCGGAAACGAGGGTGAAGACGACAGTACATGTCCCATGGTCAGAGACAGCATTGAAGGCCGTGGATATGGAGACAATGCCAGCGGCTGAGATAAGAACCTGGGCCACGAGAATCTGCAAGCCCACGAATTCTTTCCCGGCGCGGCCCCAGAGGCGTCCGCACATGTCGGCCAATGCTAGTAGATGTCGTTAACATCAACTTATAGACAAGCAGCAGGATTATTGGCTTACTGTGGCATTCAGGATGACGGTTGCGGAATTCGCCCAGAATCACAGCAGTGTCTAAAAAGAGATTCGTCAGGACTATCATTCAATCAGCGGCCACAGAGACTAACAGGTGTTGAGAGTGTGCCAGCCGACAATTGACAAGGCTCCTCCGACTGCACCAAGAGTAGCGAGGGCACCTGGCACACTGAGGATGCTCATGGCAAATTGGATCTTGAGGAAAATAATTGTGGCTCGCTGCCAGCTCACAGTGCGGAACTGGACGCCATCCTCGGTCTGCCGGAAAACCTCGAGATTCACCACAGGATCACCTTTGCCAGACGCAGCGTCGTCATTGTCGGCGGGACTGTGAGGTCTGATTTTCTCATCGTTGGTCTGCGAGACGACATGGGCCCCTTGGGGTGTATCTTGGGATGACATTGTGTCTTCTTGTCGTCAAGATACTGGATGGAAGAAGCGTGCATCTTGACACGAGTCCAGGAGATGGGGCTCGTAGTTATACGATCTGCCGTCAAATGACCCGATTAGTTACGCGAGCTTCAGCTGGAAGCCGAGGCTGGTCGGGTAGTTCTAGCACACATTGATGGATTCATGGGTCTTTACCCGCCGCTAACGGGCAAAACACACCCACCTATAGATAAGACTTCAACACTGTCGACAGAAGGGTTAAGGCTTATCGTCCCCTTGTATACGATAAATGGCAAGACCTAGGGTCGTGAGAGCTTACACGAGAGATAAGATCAACCAAATACTGGGCGTGATGCTGGGAGCGGAAACTTCATACGATGCCATCACAACTATTGGCGCCACCAAAAAAAAAAGCCCTCTTGACCAAAACGGTAAAATCAAGACCCGATTGACCCCATCTACAGTCCAATGTTTCCGCATGTTCTCTGCCCCTAAGCCTCGAACTTTGGCGCCAAGATGCTCATTCAGCACACCACCCCCAGCTATTCATTTTGCTCTGGGTCAATTTTTGATCAAACTGGGACCTAGATGAATAGCTGAGGGCCAAAGAAATGTCAAATCACTTCGTCCATTTTGCGTCACACGATGATGCTCCAGTAAAGGGCCTTCGTTGCCATCCTGAGAATCTGGCATTCTGCGAGCTAACAGTGGAACTGTTCTCGCTTCGTTGCTGGCATTGTTAACGAACTTGACAATACCAATATCAACAAACAAAAATAGTACAAATAGAGTAAGAGATGAATTTAATGATCTGAAACTTCCGTAGGGTAAAAGACAGTTAAAGGCAGTCACCGAGCGCTCTGTGCGGCGTGTAAGCCATGATTCTTCACTAGGGATAGTCGTTGGCACGCCTAATGAATGAATCAAAATTTGCAAACCGCCTCCCAACTGCTGACAAAGTCCTGTACTTCATAGAGAAACCTACTCGTGCAGTAGAGCAAAAGGAAGTTTTGTTCGAAGCTTCGCTCCACGGGTCATATGATTTGGGTGACAGCGCCCGCGTAGGTGTCTAAAATCCATATCTGTTTGACGACTATGGTTGGGACTGACACTCACCATCGGGTGTCTGATACGACGCTTGGTGGCGGTGAAGGGGCCTTCGGTTGCAGCTCGATTTGTGTGTCGCGGCCTTATCTCGCGGAACGACTCCGTAGCCTCGGGTCCATTGTGCGGAACAGGTTAAGAGGACCAGGGTACCTCGGTGATAAGCCCCCTTCTTCCCCTTAGAGAGGTACGCATCTAACGAATAAGGTCCATTTTTTGACTGGCTTACCAAGAACAGGCTCTCGCTCAGTCATAAAGTCACCCTGGCTGAAATTGCTCTTCTGGGGATGATCGCCAACACCTTCGATGTTGAATCTGCGCAGGCCCAAGATGCCTGTGGCTGGCCAGAACAATGTTATCTCCCCTGTCTAGCTCGTGGTGGAGCCCGTTCCTGATTCTAGAACACCGTGAAGGAGGGCTGGCGCGGAATTGACCATTCACCTGAAGACGGAGATATCCCATTAAACTGCGGCTTATCAAGGTCAAAGTTGCCAGGAATTGAGCCCATACCCGCCAGCCCCATACCCGCCGGTGCCATAGCCGTGAGGTGAAGTCCGGGGTACGGACGACTGTGAACACAGCAATGCAGCTAAACCGATATAGAAATTATCAAGAAGCAGCAAGTGCAGCCATACGCATGACTCAAGTATCTCAAATCATACGACGAGGTCCGACTACCTACGGAAACATCTTGTGTGGGTACTTGACATGGGCGGGGCCCCTAATCAAGCAAGGCCTCCGGAATGAGCACCCAGCACCGCCAAGGCGGAATAAAGCGTCAAAGGCTGCTTACACCTTCAAAGCTGACCAAAATTGTCTTTTCTTCTCTACGATAGTTGCACCAGTTATTTCCAATTTCAGGTGACAAAGCAACGGTTCGAATTGCCGCCGCTGGGAGTCTAGGAGACGCAGCCGCTGACCCTTCTGAAAGAAGCTGTGCAGACCAACGACGTTATGATAGTTGATATGGAGTGTAGAAGCTGTCCTTCAGTCTATTCAAAGCTGTCAGCAAATGATGCCACAGGCTGAGCGAGAGAGTGATACCTTGCGCGCCAGTGTAAAGACGGTGTTCCGAATATTTTGGCAGAGATCTTGGCATATACTTTAGATCCAAGAACCTTCGCGTCTAGGGACGATAGATGCACCATGACATTACAGAAGGCTGAAAAACGCCTTTACTATAATATTATAGGTTTGCGTCATCACAACTGGCTCATAGGAACATTCTGCCATCTAGTAGTAGTTAGAGATATTGTCATCTCGACAGAACCGACCATCACCCTGATGCAGAGGGCCATTTAATATCCAGAGACGTCTAGGCGAGTTGTCACATACTCATTATAGGGACTAGTCAGAGAGTTTACTAAGTCCAATGTCCAGATCTTGCCGCTATCCTAGTCATGGCACTGCTCAACTAACTCCAGTTCACGCAAGGGCACCATTCTTTCCACCGTCAAACAAGTTCTTGGCTTCGTCAAGAGCATGGAAGCGTGCTGCGATTGTCATACCCTTTCTTCTTTGAGCTTCGACACGACGCCAGTCCCATTCCTTGTCGGTCGCAATGTCTATGTCGCTCAAGTCAACAGACATATCACCGAGCTGCTCCTCACTGCCCTTGATCCAACCGCCAGGTCTCTCAGGAAGCAGCCCAGAACTATCCAGAATACGCGCAGGATGCACCGTGAGTCGTCCGATCTTGAAAACGTACTTGCTCATTGCCGTAGCCTGAACCTTTCTCTCCCAACCGCTAACGAGGTCTGAGTCGGCCCTGACCTTGGACCGTGCGAGCCCTGGATGGAACCATGACTTCGGTTTGGCCGTGCCCGCGGGCAAGAAGTGCGTCAAGATGTATAACCACTTTCGGTCCCAGCAAAGGACCCTACTCCAAAGCTCATACCTCTTATACAGGCCAATCTCTTTGTGGAATGAGCACTGCACGGACCCAAGTACGACGCCGAGAGCTCCTTTCATAGGCTCACCTGACTTGGGATCCAGGATGAAGCGACTTGAGGTATTGTGCGCTAGGTTTATCATGGCGGGGCGCAGCAAATAAGAGACCAGTTGTGAGCGGGAGACATCGACGTCGGTAAAGAAGCTGCTGTTTGACTTGTGCAAGTTGTAGTCGATCTCAAAGACGGAGGTGTATGTTGTGGATATCATGGGTTCGAAGAGCGCCTTCGGTCCGAGGCTAGGTCTCTTGCAAATATATATGTGTTGGATGATGGTATAAAAGACGCGGAACTGATATGTCTTAGTTGTGTGGTATGTGCCATGTGGAGTTGTTAACTTGCCGTCCATACAAAGGGCATATTCTTCCAGTTGATCAGAACAAACACAGTGATCACGATGCGTTTCACGACTCCAGGGCCCATCAAGAAGTCCCGCAAACATTCTTTCCAGTTCAGCACCCACACCATAGACACAGCCACGGAGATGGTAACCAGTGCCATAACAGGCTTGAGCATGGCGTAAACATCTGGTCGAGCGGCGGCCGGTGCCATGTTCGAAGAGCTCATGACCTGATGTTCAGCGACGGTATAACGAGGCGTTATCGTAATGGGAAAGTGTTGAGCGAAAGAGCGATGACCGTCAATACCTATATCATACAGAACGTAACGACGAGTAGAGGGCCGTACGTGTTGCAGGTGGCGGTTATTGTGAAACTAAGAAAGATGAATTGAGATCAGGGAAACAAAATAGGTATCAAAGTCGAGGCAAAGGATGGCATGTCGATTATGACTCTTGAGACACCATCAGCCGCAACGAAGGCGGATTTTCACGCATAGGAGTGCGGCTCAATGTCGCTTCATCGGGCTACACAGCACATACACGGCAGTGTACCGGTTCTCGTGAGATTAGTCTAGAAAAACCCCCGAGGACCACAACTGGGTTGGGTCTCGCAAAGATTACAGAGAAATTTTAAAGTGGTTCAAGATAAGTGACAGTGAAACATAGCAACTAAAGAAAACATGGCCTGGATTAGTCGCAAAAAACAACGCAATCTGCGACTCAAACTCGATCTCAGCTGACAGGGTCCATCACCAACATCATCACAGGTCTGTGCTTGCGGCGGCCCGTCCACCCTCGAGCTGCCAGGCCTATCAGATGCTGGCGTTTTCATCTTGTGCGTTGCGAGGCTGACTGCCCCAGTAGACGTTGGCACTTCATCTACAGATACTACCCGAGAGCCCAAGCTGACGGGTTCCACTGTCTAATGTCAGGGACGGAGAATATCTTGATCAGGATAACGTTTTGCGATTGACTAGCCAAAGTCAGCTTATTGCCCGGGCAGAGAACCACCAGCCCGGTGGGTCTGCCACGTCTGTAAGACACTACTTGCTCGACAGTCTCAATCAGGATAACAAGTTGCGATTGTTTAATGAGAGAATGTCATGATACGTTGCGAGGTCGCGACAGTGCGGGTCGAAATCGGCAATCTTATGCTGACGTGCGTCTATCGTACGGCGATACTCACAACAAGACCCGAACCGAGCGGAACAGGCCCAAATTGGGACGGTCCCGGTGTTGGCTCACGTCTTGCACGTACGCACCTTAACGTCATGAAGAGTATATGTGGCATATTTGCTCCATAGCACAACCGGCGAGAGAAAAGCTCGGGCGGAATCAGCTCCGAATGTCTTAGGGAGCAGGGATGGGGAATTCCATGCTTCCAGCTTGTGCGTACGAGCTTTACTCGTGTATCTGTAGGCTCCAATAAAATTAGCAACAATAAGAAATCTGTTCCCGGGCTTCAAGACTTCAGAACACAAGCCCCTGACTCCTTCATTTAACATCTCTCTACAAGCTCGCTGCTCTCGCCGCTTTATAATGGTGAAGCCACTCTCGTTTTGACCGAGCAACTCTTACATTTCTCATCAATCAATTCTTACTACCCATCTTTCTTTCTCTTCTTTTATGCCAACATTTCGCTCCTTTAGTTGCACAAGATTTGCGGAATTAGTCACTCCGGCAGGCCATGTCCTTGGCCGGCAAGGAACAGATGTGTCCTGATGGCACAGCCGACTACAAGCCACTCCGTGGTCGGGCTAGAGACATCAACAAGACCCATATTCAAGACGTGCCTCTTTCTTGGGGCAACTGGCACAAGAAGGTTGACTGGCTCAACACCACCTTTGTCATCTTCATCCCTGCCATTGGGCTCATGTCATCGTATTGGGTGGCCCTTCATCCTTATACTGCAATATTTTCCGCCATTTACTACTTCAACACCGGTCTTGGCATCACAGCAGGTACGATCCATTCCTCTTCACGCTCAACGCTCGATCTGACTTGTAGTAAGGGTATCATCGTTTATGGTCCCACCACTCGTTCAAGGCCACGTTACCTCTGCAGATCTACCTGGCCGCAATGGGCGCTGGTGCCGTAGAAGGTTCCATCCGATGGTGGGTGAAAGGCCATCGTGCGCACCATCGGTATACCGACACAGACCAGGACCCTTACTCTGTCAACAAAGGCTTCCTATACTCACATCTTGGCTGGATGGTGATGAAACAGAATCCCAAGCGACTTGGCCGTACAGATATCTCAGATCTCAATGAGGACCCTGTCGTCGTCTGGCAGCATTGCCATTTCTTGTCCTGTGTTGTCGTCATGGCCATTGTATTCCCGATGGTCGTCTGTGGCCTGGGCTGGGGCGACTGGAGTGGCGGGTTCGTCTATGCAGGCATCCTCCGTATTTTTACGGTGCAGCAAGCTACTTTCTGTGTCAATTCACTCGCACACTGGCTTGGGGATCAGCCCTTTGATGATCGTAGGTCTCCTCGGGATCATTTCGTCACGGCTCTCGTCACGCTCGGCGAGGGTTATCACAACTTCCACCACGAGTTTCCGTCAGACTACCGCAATACTATTGAATGGTGGCAATATGATCCCACCAAGTGGGCTATTATGGTCTGGGAGCTCCTTGGCCTCGCCTACGATCTTAAACAGCTACGGTCCAACGAGATTGAAATGGGCCGTATCCAGCAGTTGCAGAAGAAGCTAGAGCATAAACGAGCGGCCATTGACTGGGGAACACCTCTTGGACAACTCCCTGTAATTAGCTGGGACGAATTCATCAGGCGGAGTAAGGAAGGCGAGGCCCTAGTAGTCATCGCCGGCATTATTCATAACGTGGCGGATTTTATCCAGGAACATCCTGGAGGCAAGGCCCTGATCAGCTCTGGTATCGGCAAAGATGTCACTTCCATCTTCAACGGTGGCGTATACAACCATTCTAACGCAGCTCACAACTTCCTGTGTGCCATGAGAATAGGTCTCTTGCGGGGGGGCTGCGAGGTTGAAGTTTGGAAGCATCACATCAATGACTTGGGTGGTCATGGCATCATGCCTGCAGGGGGGCAGGTCACAAAGATTGTCCAGCCTCTTCAAGGTGCTGAAACGGCCTAACCGATTGGAAGTTCTCTGATGTAAAGATCTATCAAGATTGACTAGAACTTGCCTTCCACTGTTTGGTTTCAAAGGTGCCGCTTATTTTGACTGCCGCCGCTTCGTTGTGTTAGTTCCTCCACGCGTTATCAAAGCTGCATGAACATTAGACTGGAATGGGAATAGGATTATAGCCACATGGCACTTTATCCACGAATAGATGATGGTTAGTGGCGATCAAGACGCGGCTTTTACAAAAGATCTCTGTGTCAAACGAGAAATTAGAAAATGAAAACCAACAATCCGCCGTCTAATCGTCAATTCCACTTGCTGCATGCCCCGGCTCATAGCTGATGCCTTCTCGGCGCTTTTCATATGGGGCCAACTCGCCAAGAGAGTGGGTTCGCAGATCTGCAATCTGAGCTCCCAGTTTCTGGCAAGTGTTTTGCGAGAGGTGCCGCCGATGCAAGATTGTGGCGCCGGCAACCAAGCCTTGCAAGATTTCGGGGAAAAACAATCCTTCTGATCCTCCCAATCCTTTTCGGGTTAATCAGCCCATGTGATTACATTTGCATGGCCAGTCAGTGCCGTGTCCCGTTTGTCTCTCCAGGGAATAGCCCTGCCACGGCCTGGTCCGACCATCATCCTCAAACACGAGTGCTTGTATTACCCTTGACACTGGGCAGTGAATGGGTGGAAGGTATCAGCTGATGGACATGTTTGCCAGCTAATTATATCACTCTCTCCCGCCATTGCCATGATTTCAGAGATGCTTGATTATCCTCGAGATTTTAATGTCGATTATCTTCCCTCACTCAAACGTGCGGAGGCAAACCCTCTAGTATTTACTGGGTTTTGTTTCTCCCTATAATCTCTCTAACATTGGCTTTGAACTACACCAACATCCCAAAGTAGCCAACATTTCCTTGTCCAGCGCCCCATCATGTCCGACCGCGCATCGGCTCAGGACGAAACACAGAAGTCCTACGGCCTAGAAGAACTCAGCAACATCGACCAAACCACACAAAAGGATACATGCAGCGATGAGAGGCCCGGTGGCTTGCCAGAATGGAAGTGGAAGGCCGCCGTTCTAATCTTCATTATCACAGGCGCTTGCAGTGGTCAGTACCAGGCCGTCCAATACCGGGACACCAACGGAACTAACATAAAGTCATTCTTTCCAGGATACGACGTCAGTAACGTTGCCAACATTCAGCCTCGCCTCTACGAGGCCTTTGGCAATATCGAGCTTCTCCCCTGGATTGGCCTCTCCTACTCGCTCGCAAACTTTGCTGTGTTGTCCTTCGCTCGCAAGATCGCCTACTGCTTTGACCTGAAATGGGTCTACCTTGTCCACCTTGCCATCTTTATGGTCGGCACGGCTATCGGTGGCGCCTCCAACGACATCCGGACCATGATTGTTGCCCGCGTTATCATGGGCTGGGGTGGCTCTGTCTGTCAACAGATGTGCGTTAACATGTCCCTGTGATCTGACACATAGCTGAGCATATTATAGCAACTTCTCTTACGTGGCCATTCTGGCCAGACCTGTCGAGACAGCGGGCCTCTTTGGCATCCTCAGCGCCATGTGGGCGGTTGGCCTCGTCGTTGGCGGTCCCATTGGAAGTGCCTTCGCCGAGAACAGCCACGCTACTTGGCGATGGGCGTTCTATATCAAGCTCCCGATCGTTGGCCTCTCCTTCGCCCTTGCCATCATTTGCCTCCCCTCGCGATCCCTCGCCACAGCCGGCGTCCCTGTATGGAAGCGTCTCGCTAGCATTGACCCTATTGGCGTCGTCTTTAACATGATCGTTCCTGTCCTATTCGCTCTCGGGACGACATTCTCGGGGCCCATCTGGGACTGGGGCTCCGCGGCATCCACCGCTGTGTGGGTAGTTTTTGCCTTTGCACTTGCTGCCTGGGTCTCGCAGCAGTACTTTTGTATCTTCACGACGCCGAAAGAGCGCGCCATTCCGATACATATGTTCTCCAAGCTTAGACTGCTCCCTATCTGGGTTGCAACAGGCTGCGCAGGCGCCGCTTATGCTGTAACGCTATACTACACGCCGCTCTTCTACGCCTTCGCCCGTGGCCATGGCGCCATTCAACAGACGGTTCGCATGCTGCCTTTCATCATCGTCTTCATCTTTGTTGTACTCTTTACCGGCGTTCTTCTCACCATCATCGGCCGTTACAAGATCATCTATCTTTGTGCTGCCACCATTACACTCACTGCCTCTATTGCAATGGCTACCACCATGAACGACAAGGTCTCTGAGGCGCAGGTAATGGGCATCGAGGCCCTCATTGGCATTGGTCTTGGGATGCAGTTCCAGCACGGCCTAGGTATCTCCAACGTGATCAACAAGACCGAACGTGACCGTGTGGACAGCACTGTGATATGCAACATGGTTCAGATGGGATCTATAGCTATCACTCTCTCCATCGCAGGGTGCATCTTCCAAAACGTGGGTTTCAACCTTCTATCCTTCGCCGTGGGACGGAAGCAGTACTCGGAGGAGGATATCCGTGAAGCCCTGGCTGGTGTGTCGTCAGTTGTCTGGCAGACCAAAGACCGGCAGGTTGTAGCACGAGGCATTGCAGCTGTGACAGAGGTCATTTCTCGGGAGTTTTACATCGTCGTCGCCAGCTCAGCGCTTTGTTTAGTATGCGCTATATGCATGAGCTCAGAGAAGCTGGACTACGGCAGGAAGAAAAACACAAAGGCAACAGCCCCGGAGTCGTCGTAGTTACGCTCTAGGATTATATGGAAGGGCTATGAATAGATAGCTAAAAGAAACAAAGCAGTAGTAGCAGACCAGTCTTGCTAAATGAGGATTCTACTCTTTACACCTTCTTAACAGAAGCTTCAAGTTCCGGCTCTACACCAACAGCCTCAATGACTCCGCCATCGTTCCCCTTCCACTCTTCCATTAGCCCCCTAAAGTCTGCTGGAAGATACGGGGAAACAAGCTCCTGGAATGTGCTAGACTTTCGGTGCGTCTTGAGGCCCATATCATGCATCAGCATGTTCACATACGGCAAACCCTCAAAGACCATATCGGGCAGGTCAGCGCCGTAGCCACAGGGGAATCGCCACTTGCCCCATTGGGTATGTAGCATAATCTCGTTGATAATCTCCTCTTCAGTTCCGACTGTATGGTCCAGCTTGCCGGCCATGAAAGCAGCGATCCAGTGACCTTGGATAGTTGCACACACTGCAGTGCTAACGGAGGAGATCATACCTGCAAAGGCGAGGTCTTTGGAGCTTACATAGGTGGAAGGGACCATGAAGCGGTAGTATCGGAGAGGGTTAGCCTCTTTGGCTTTGCCGGTGATCTTGGGTTGCTTTTTCAATCCGGGGTAAAGGGAGAGAACCTTGGTGTCTGCAGCTTGAGCTAGAGCCCGTTTCTCATCAGTCGAGTAGGGCAGACCGAGCTGTTCCTGTCCGAGGTTGGCAAACTTCAGGGTCGACTCTTTCTTCCAACCAGTTGAACAGATTATGGCGTCGGTATCGATTTGCTCGCCTGAGGCAAGGATAGCTCGGTGAGATTCCAGCCGCTCAATATCATCAAGATGCACGCGGATCTTGCCCTGCTTGACAAGATCGAAGAGAGGGCTGTCGTAGTTGAGGATGCTAAGGCCACTTCCGATCCAGTAGGCGGAGTGCCAAGGCTTGAGCTTCTTGAGCTCGGGGTGTGAGTCATACTCGTTCGCAGTGATAATGTCGCTGCTTAGGACCGACCAGAAGCGCTCCACCATGAACCGGCCGATAGCCGTCTCATGGAGGAATTTTCGTATTCCTTGGTAACCGTCTGCGTCTCCCCATGGGCAAGGGCTGAACCAAGTCATCCATCGAATATTGAGAAGCTGGTCAATCCTCTTCTTGAAGGGGGTGACAAATGGCGGTGCGATCCAGACAGGTCCGTTGCCAGTAGGTCGCACAATCAGATCGACTGTAGCACCGTCTTGAACCAGGGCATAAGCGACGTCGAAGGCAGACTTTGCACCGCCGACTACGATGGCCTTCTTGACGTCCAAACTGGGAGCGTTCTTGCAAAAGTCCTTTGCGTGGAAGAGTGGCGCATCAAACTTGTCGGCGTCCTTATAAGCAGGCATGTTTGGGGTTGATGTCAGGCCAGTGGCCAAGACTAGCTTCGCAGTATCGATAGACCGGCTTCCTTCGGGAGACTTGACGGACAAACGCCAACCTCCGCTTGCTTGCCGCTCAACTAGGTCGACAGCAGTGTTGAACTGAATTTGGTTGTAGACGTCGAAGTGCTTGGAGAAGTCGGTGAGGTAGCGGTGGAGGACAGGGCCAGGGATGTGAGAATTTGGCTTGACGCCATACTTTTTCTCCTCCATGGGATAGTCGGGGAACTCGTATGTGCCTCTCATGTTGTTTGACTTCAGGCCGGGGTAGAGTCGATTCTTGGACCAAGTGCCACCACATGATTCGGCCGATTCAAGGACCGCCAGCTTGGCTTCAGGGGAAATTTGTCGGATCGCCTTTGCTGCTCCCAGACCGAACCATCCTATTGCCAAGGTTCAGATTGCGAAATATGCCAAGGCACAATGTCAGTGACTTACCGGCACCCACTACCACAATATCATATGATTCCTTCATGACTCTTGTCGTTGTCATCCCTCGAGTGGTAATGGTATAGTTAGGTATAATAATTGGAGGTCTCTTGATTTGTAACCTTCTTTGGAACACAGATCGACTTGGTGAACCAACTGACCGAAAACAGACGGAGAAAGACATCTTTAACTTTACAGAATACGGAAAGACAACCAGGAACACTTCTTAGCTTATCGATGGCGCTCCAATGATAATTACGTTCTTCTCAATAGGGCTGCTAATAATAAGGGGGCGTATCCGGAACTGTTTGGCCAAGGCCGCCCTCCCTGCCAACGCACCGCAAATCACAATACACCATTCTATCTGCAAGAACGTGTGGTGATTTCAGCCTGCTAGTTCCGCCGGCCAACGTATTTCGCAACTTCCGACGTGGTTCATACCGTCTTTCCTGAATGGTGATGTGTGCGCTGCATCCTATCACTAGGAACGGAAAGGCCGCTAAAGAATCTCAGCAAACAAGGGTGTTTCCAATATCGCTGACTGACCCCAGCTCCCCGCAAAGTGGCTTATCGTAATCAGAAATCGACAATCTATCATCGGCTCAGCTGTACGTAAACAGGTCTAGATTGGTCGTGTGATAACAAGTCGGAACGCCACTACCCGTCGCTTCGTATCTGGGCTTCAGGCGGGCCGCGGACGCGTTCTAACGTCATCCGGGGTATCATGGTATGGCGTCTGTAGCTTTCGTTCCTAATCTCGAGATTCATTGCCTATCTTGACTCCCTGGGTCTCCAAAGCGTCCAGGGGCATCATAAAAGACGCTACGGAACCTCCGATCGGAACTTCCGGACGGAACGAGATATGTATCCACCCTTATCTCTCGAGCTGTGACTGGGCCGTTAATCTCGCCGCTAACCGAACAAAGAGACAGACTATCCCACAATCAGTATAAGTCTGAGTGCATTGGCCAAGCTAGTGGCCCAGGGTTGCTATTATTCACCTTCAATAAAATTACAGGGTAAGAACCAAGAGCAAGGCAGGCTGAAGTAAAGAATCCATCTCGCATATTCAAACCATCATGCCCGTGTACGCAGACATCACCAAGCCCCCGGCTCCACTACCTCAGCCCAAGCCCCAATCACTTGGTGAGGGCATCACCCTGCTCCCACCGCTCTCAAGGCTAGGTCGTGGTCCAGGCCTTATTATTCTCACAGAGGAGTCGGAGAAGCATCTTCGAATTATTGAGGGTGTCCCCTCCGCACTCATCAAGTGGGCCGAGGAGGGTTACACTGTGGTTGAGATCCAGGGTAAGGCTTTCAGCAGAGGGGCCAAAGAAGTTATTGCAGCTGCTCTGGAGGCGTTGAGCAATTGTGACAAACTGGAGCCGAAGAATAGTAAAGTCGGTGTTGTCGGTAAGTTACATCCATCTTGAAAATCCACGCTCTGTCACACAGCTCTTAACAGCCATAGCATACGACCCCAAGCTATGGAGTCAAGCATCCGGAGCCCTCCTTAGTTCACCAAATGTAGTAGGCGGCGTGGTGTATGCAAGTGCCAGTGATGAAGATCAACTCGAGACCTCTGGAGTCCCTGTGCTTCGTCACGTAGCTGGCAGTTCAGCTATCACCAAGAAGGAGAATGGGGTGACGACATATTCATACGCCAATGGGAAATCCTTCCGCATGGCCACTCCGTTTGACAAGGACTTTGACTACTGGGCAGAGTCTCTATCTCACACAAGAAACCTGACATTCCTGAAGCCACTAATGGGCGGTCCTTATTTCGATCTCGAACAAATCTGGGATGAACATACCTATTACGAATTTGCGGATAGGTCCGTTGAGCATACGATGAGTACCATGGTTGATCAGCCATATGTCAACCATGTACCCACTGTAAGTAAAACGATGTTGACTATTAAGAACTTGACGCTTATTCACGTCTATAGCTTACTGGTGGCATCGGCCGCGGACCACTGACCGAGTTTTATCGAGGACACTTCATATTTCAGAACTCAGCAGATACTGAGCTGGAACTTATCAGCCGGACAATGGGGATCGACCGTGTAGTTGACGAATTCATCTACAAGTTTACACATGATGCCACAGTGGATTGGCTGTAAGTCACCTTATCAACCTCACATTCCTGCGGGTTCACAGCCTCTGACATGTAACTACAGGCTTCCCGGGGTTCCGCCTACCTTCAAGAAACTAGAGATGCCGTTTACAGCAGTAGTAAATATTCGAGGTGATCGGCTCTATCACGAGCATATTAGCTGGGACCAGGGTACAGTGCTTGCCCAGCTGGGATTGATGCCACAGTATCTCCCATTTCCATATCCCGTTCAGGGTCAGAAGGAAGGGGCCCGTTTCGAATTCCGGGTGCCGGTGCTGGGAATTGAGACGGCCAGCAAGATGAGGGATCGGAATTCTGTCCCTTCGAACGAGATGTTTAGCTACAAAGTCCGTGAGATAGACTAGCTGAGATGATGGTGAATGAATGTTGTATGATGAATGAAGTTTATGGCGCAAATGTTGGATACCCTGCAATAGTGTGAGGCGTTGTGAGGTCTATTTCTAGTCATGATTCGAAGAATGAGGGAGAAGTAAACGATTTGAGAATTGTGCCCTTGCAGGTGATCGCAATCCTTCCCGACGTTCCCGTCCAGATGTGTCGTCACCATCTCCTTGACTAGTGCAAGTCCCCAATTATGATAAGCGCTTTGATCGATCATTCGCTGGTCATTGCTCAAGTAGTTCGCCACCTGTCGGTACATCAAGGCCAAGGAGATCCATGGAACATCGACTCAAAGTCTGGGGTACCTACTTGCACCTCACGCTCCTGGCCTAGCGCATTTTTACCCCGCATTTTAACCCTGCAAAGGAGGCGAGAATTGGAGCGCTGCTGATACGGTAGATACCCGACCAGCCAGCACATGCTTATCTCCCTGCACCAAAACCAAAACCAGCCCCTGGACCCTCCATGGGTTCTTATCCGAACTCGATTTCCCCTTCTCCAACCACCTCCCGCCCATTGTTTGTTTGGACTTCAATTGATCAATTCCTCAACGATGGCTACCACAGCAACACAATCTCGAGAGACCGCTCGGGTTCTGAAGCGGTCAGGCAACAATGGCGGAGATACAGGGAAACGCAGGGCACCCTACGTATTGCGCGCGTGCGGCGCTTGCCGACGTCGGAAGGGCAAATGCGACGGACGACAGCCGTGTCGGTATTGCATGGATCGTGGGCAGAGCTGTAGCTACAGTACCAGCTTCGAGTCTGACGGATGGAATGTCGATACGGTTCAGCCAAGGCCAAGACAAGATCCTGGAAGAGCCAATTCGTCATCGTCCAGGTAAGACCGCATTTTCCCTTGTCGCATCATTAACACTAAAGTGGCAGCAGCAGCAATCAGGGGTCCGTGGTCGAGTTACTGTCTTCGCTACAAGACCAGTTAGATAGCCTGGCATCGCAAGTCCACATGGCCAACCGCGACCGATCGAACTCGCCATCCCCTATCTCCAGCGCCGGTGCTGCCAAGTTCCACGATTTCGCGACAAGGCTTAACGAGGCCAGCGCTCACGACGTTCGCAACACTACCGACAGAAACCTTCGAGGCTGCTCCCCCGGATTCTACGGCCCGACCAGCCCAGATTACACCTTGAACGTAGGGCAGTTGAAACTGCGGCGAAACAGCTGTCCCGGCCCACCGTTACAAGAACAACAGCTCCAGCTCGCCAGTATCGACGAGGATGCCGCGTCCGACACAAATGACGATGAGGCTGCTCAGGACGACCGGCCTTCAGTCTCACCTCGGACGGTGGGCAGACAAGATGCGACACCATTATTGACCTTTCGATCCATCATGGGCTTGCAAGAGGCCATCCAGCTTGTACACATCTATCAGGAGGTTGTCGGAGACCTCCATCCTGTTGTGGACATCGACGCACTCATCAAGCAGGCTCAATCATGGTATGCAGACTCTGACTCTGGGGCTACATCCTGTGAGCTTCTGATGATATTCAACCTCGTTCTTGTTATTGCTCTCCGCGCCGACCCAAGGCCAAATCATGGCCACAAGGAGAACCTTCTTCGGGACAGTTTTGAAGACGCAGTCAACGCAAAACTGGCTGCCCCGGCTTCTAGCATAAAGCACGTCACCATCATATTTCTGAAGGTACAGTCTCAAACGTCCTGCCACTGACTGGCTCGACCTTGGCTAACCCAGGTGCGGTAGGGATGGTATGACTTCTTCCAAGAGATGCCACGTTCCGCCTGGCGCATGTGCGGAACTGCCGGTCGTATGTTGATGGAACTCGGGTTTCATAATGGTCAGGTGTTTAATCACACATTAACGTCGGATGCCCAGCGCACAGAAGCTTGCATCTTGATCAGTAGCATTGTGATTCTAGACCGCCAGTGGAGCTATGCCACAGGGTTGCCCCTACATTTTCATGAAAACAGCTTCAGTTCTATCTCGACATCTTCTGTAAGTTTGAATGCTCATTTATATGCATCTTCCCAAACTAATGCGTCATAGGTTCAACATCCGTATCTAAAGGCCATGCTCTCGTTTATACTCATCAGCGACCGGTTCGGCGAGCCCATCTCCAGGGCTGCCAAGGGGGAGCGATACACCGATGATGATGCCTTTGAACTGCTGAACTTTCAGATCGACCAGTGGAGGAAAAAGGCTGTTGGGAATTACACTCTATCTGAATATCGTACATGGCACACAAATCCATCCGCCAGGCCACCTACTTGGGCCATCTTGCTGAACCTCCGCGCCGAATCTGTGCGCAGTCAACTACTTAAGCCTTTCTTCTTCTCAGAATCCGATATCGAGATAACAAAGAATCACCTCAGAGCCGCAACGGAGCTCGTCTACGATATCTGCCACGTTCTCTACATGCTCGACAACTTTACCGACATCTACCGCAAGCAACACCCCTACTTCCAACACATATTGGCTTGTACATCGGGACTTGCCTTTTTGGTTATAGCATTCCTCAAACAAAACAAAACCACGGTGTTGGCCAATCTAGAGCCAGATCTAGTCGATTCGCTCGGCGGAAGTTTTCTCATGGCAGAATGCGTCACGTTGAACCATGCTAAACGGTCACGTCCTGCGCGGAGACTGGCAAAGAGGCTAGTGGAGATGAGACGGATCCTTCTAAGTCTTGGCCTTCTCAAAGGCCCAGCAACGGGAGCTAGTGAAGAGGAGACACTGGCTAATACTTCAAAATCGATTCCGAGGGAGAGCTTCATCCCTCAGCCGGAGATGGTGGACCTTCAGTCCCAGTCGGGCTATACGCCACCGATGTATGATGCTAATATTTCTGATGGGTTTGGGTTTAATATTCCACCCACTCTTGCCGACACAGATGTAATTATGGGATGGACGGATTCGCTTCGCCTCCAGTGGCCCATTGGCGATGTAAGCCACATGTTTTCAGAGAGCAGCTTTTAGGATGTATCAATATCGAGCATTGTAACCTAGATGTGGCCGAAGGCACTCTATGAACCTGTCTTGCAGCATTTCTGTACCATAGTACGCGCAACCTGTGTCATGAATGAGCACGGCACATGGCCGAGATCATTCTACGACATATCTGTGTGTGGGATGAAGCTCGCCTTGGAGATGCTTGTCCCCTGCGCCAACCCCAATTCACAGACACCCTTGGTCTTTCACGAAAGATAAGGGATCTTGCAGCAGTACAGTTGGCACTTGTTCCTATGACATGAAGCAGTGCCTCTATCCTTGTCATGCCAGATTGGACGGCTGAGCTTAGTGTAGCCGGGTGCTCTATCCGCGTTGCGGGCCGGTTCCAGCCCCTGCAGTCGTACATAGCCGACCCCGGCCCGCAACTGATGCTAGCAGCGATACTGTAACCGCCAAGCGATCTGATCTGATATCACAACAAAGATCTCGTTTCTTGGGCAGCTGATAAGAAAGGGAGGGTAGGTTGCCCCCGCCTTCTTTAAGGTTGTCGGCCCTTAGAGACGCTTCCAGAAGAGGCTATCAGGTACAATGACAAAGAACACAGTTATTGACGCATACTGGCATTAAAACTCGGAGCCGAAAAAAAGGCATAACGTAGAGAGTTCTTTGTTGTCATGGAAGTGAGATGCCATTAGAGGAACCAGTAAAGAGGAATGATAACCTTGAGCAATTGAGACTGTCAGCATTAGGACGACATATTTTGAACTCCACTAGATGGCCAAGATTGTTGTTGTTGTTGTTGTTGATGATGATGATGATGATGAGCAGTATAAAAACTTCCATTCGCTTAAAACACAACGCCTACTGATTGTCGTAGCTAATCAACCCATCTATTGTTCCCGCATGAAGACCGCCAGTGATCGGAATATCAGCTGCGGTAGTGTGTCGAGCAGCATCGCTCAGCAAGTAAACCACCGCCCCTGTGAGATCGTTCTGAGTGCTTAGTCGCTGATTAGGCGGCGCAAGCCACATTTGTTCACCCTCCCGCTTGCTCTTCATCGCACGAACATTTCTCGTCATCTCCGAGTCGACAAAGCCAGGTGAGATGGTGTTGACGCGAATATTCTTGGGTGCGAGCTCAACTGCCAATGCCTTAGAGAGCATAAATACGCCACCCTTGGAAGCGTTGTATGCAGCCATTCGATAACCCGGAAGACCGATATGGGCAGATTGAGAGGCTAGCAGAACCATGCTACCGCCTGTGCCTTGCTTGATCATCTGACGAGCTGCCATTTGGGCAACAAAAAATGTCCCTCGGACCTTGCGCTTTGTCAGTACCATTTCAGTTGACGAAAGACGAATACGCACGTTTATGTCTTGAATGCGGGTGAACTCGTCCCATGTCTGGTCCAAGAAGGGCTTGTCAATGGCAATTCCAGCAGCTGGCACACAGCCATCAATGGTGCCAAATTCTTCCAGCACCTTGGCAAAGGCTGCCTTGATGCTGTCCTCGGAAGTAACATCAGTCTGGATGTAGATGGCTTTTGTAGAAAACTTGTCGCTTAGTGTGTCAAACTCTTCCACGGGGTTCTTCTGAATATCCAGCACGGCAACATTGCCTCCCATCTCACAGATGGCGCGGGTGCACGCAAAGCCGATGCCCTGGGCTCCGCCTGTGATTACATAGTTCCGGCCGCGAAGCTCAAACATGGGCCGCACATCGTGGAGAACATCGGACGACATGATGATAGGAGATTGGGAGGACTAGATTTGAATGAGTGAGCAAGAGAGGTGCCTTCCAAGAGCAAAACAAAGATAAATATATCATGTATTTGTCTTCTCTTCCTTGTTGATGATCATGCCGAGGCGCCATGAGCCGCCGGCCTCCGGAAAGTGGATCTGGATCCACCTTCCGTCGCTCGGAACGGACCCTTGCCGAAACCTTCGGAAGCGTAAATGCCGTCCATCGATTGTTGTTGGCATGAATGACATAGACGATTCTTGGCCAAGAGCTATAGGTTATCCTACAAGAGCACTACCTATCAACATAAATTCTATCCAAGCTCACTTTCACCAGCGTTTTGCAGATATTCAAGGTCAACCCATACTAATCATGTCCTCTCATCCGCCCGCCGCATGTTGTGCCACCGGCACCCTTCACCAGTAAGACCTTACTCGTTTTGTTGAACCCAATCTTTTAAACACAATGCTCATGTATCAAGGGGTACTCCCGTGGGGACCATGGTGAAGATCGATGGCAAGATCGACGCTTATCTGGCCAAGCCTTCCACCCAGGCTCGCACAGCCATCTTGTACATTCCAGACATTGTCGGAATCTGGCAGAATAGCAAGCTTATGGCAGATGCATTCGCTGAGCAGGGTTATGTCTGCCTCGTTGTTGACATATTCAATGGCGATCCGGCGCCTTTGAATATGCCCGATGGTTTCGACATAATGGGATGGTTGACTAAAGGGTCTCAGGGCGATAACCCTCACACTCAGGAAGCTATTGATCCTATAGTAATTTCTGGAATTAATTATCTCAAAAGACTCAACGGGATTACTCAGATTGGCGCAGTAGGATACTGCCTAGGGGCAAAGGTTGGTTGAATCACCGAGTCAAAGTCATATGCAGTATACTAACATCGCAATATAGTACGTCATCCGCCATTTCAAAGACGGCATTAGTTGTGGTTTCATCGCTCATCCTTCTTTTGTGGAGGAACAGGAGCTATCTGCTGTTGTTGGCCCGCTGTCAATTGCTGCCGCCGAGCATGATGATATTTTCACTGTGGAGAAACGCCATACCAGTGAAACTATTCTGTCCAAGTCTAAGAACGAGTGGCAGATCAACCTGTTTTCCGGAGTAAATCACGGCTTTGCTGTGAGGGGGGATATGAGCGACAGTAAGCAGAGGTTTGCGAAAGAACAAGCTTTCAATCAAGCAGTGGCATGGTTCAAGAGTCATCTTGACACTGCAGGGTAAATGATGTTGATCGACCGCCGACATGTTGAGCATAGGTATGCGGTCGTAAAAAGCACGACACAAAAAAGCAAGACCCTAATTCTTATGGCAAAATACTTAATTAAAATTCTAAGAATTATGATAAAATCATCATAAGCAAATCAATAATCTTAGAGGTTAATTATGTTCGAGTTTCCCTTCCCCTCTTGCGGTATCGGGTTTCATCTTGACTAGCTTGTGAGGCTTTCAAGTACCTAGGTAGAGTTATATTCATCGATAAGTCCACGTAAGAGCGAATTATTCCCTTTACCCTTTCATCTACTACACTCATCCCACTCTCATACCCATGGCGACCGATATGTCTGCTGTGGTAACTGCAAGCGATTAAAATGAGGGTATAGAATTTGATGAGCTCACGTGTCGTTGCACAGGACCGATCACTGCACCATGTTATATGCTTCGTCTCTGGGTCCGTAAAGTGACCATAACTTTCTGGGTCAAGGTTTTCGATCGAATTTCCTGGCAATGATGTTCGTGGATCTTTGCCTCGAGATACATAGCGTGATGAATCGATCATTTCGTTCTGTAAGTCGTAGGTAAAGAAGGATCCATTAATATTTCAACATTTGCGCTTTTCCCTTTCATCTCCGAGGTTATCGTTTCTGAAATGCCCCAATTGAAGCAGGCGGTCCGGCGTGACCTGAAGTGCAGGGTAGAATAGGGACGGGCAAGACCTATACAACTGTTCGGTTTTCGAGATACTGTGATCTCAAAAGGTGTTCCCAGGCAATGTATGCTGGATGGATGCTCTCCACTTGACCCAGACATGATTCAATTTTGGATTATCAAACCATCCAGGGTCATAGGTGACAGTCACGCTAGTACACGGACACGTGCTCAACGGACAGCTGAGTTTTATTTCATGTGGCCAATACAGAGTCTAGTTGACGGCTCAGCGTTGCGGGAAGAGTGAGAAAAAAGTACCGGCGGGTGTTGGGTTTGGCAGCCAGCGCAGTATAAGCGGTCAATCAGCCTTGCAACTCGTTCGTTGTACTCATTGGACAATCTGGCTTGCTTGCATGCCCTGCAATAAAAGAAAGGGAGTGGGGATTCTTCCATATCCTCTCCAAGGTGATTCGATGGGGACGGCGTCGTGATCCCAGGCTCTTTGCCGTTGTGCTGGGTCTTTTCGGCTCGGTAAGGAGAGGAGGTGAAGTCTGGTGGGCAACTGACGCTTGATTCACTTCCTGATGATGTTTGCTGAAGGAGCGGTTGTTGGTCGTCATTTTGGGAATCCATTAAGAAGTAGCGAAGCCGGCATAGTCGCCGGTGCAGCCATGACTGTCCTGGGGGTGCCATTTTTCTTGAAGTTGAGAGTAATTTGAATGGTAATGGAATCAAATCAACTTTACTTGGACGGATGGTGGCTTCTTTATAGTACATCAGTTTGCGTCTGCAAGTGACGTGGAATGAGGAGGAAAGTATGCACAAAAGGTTAAAGACCGCATGCACCGTATTATGCCTGAAGCGCCACGAAGTCAGGTTGGATTTTAATTATCATTATCTACAATGATAACATGAAGCCGTCAGCCACAACAGCAGAAAAAAAAAGTCATTTAAAACATATGAACCTGAGCATGGTAGTTGGACTTCATCGGTCACTTTGGGAATTCCGAAGTAATCTATATAGCTGCACCTGTTTAGTCCCGATAATTCCTATACTCATGCTTCTACGTCAAGAGCTTTAAGCCACGCCATTGTCTCTTTCTTCCAGCAACGTTTATAGATTAGATGATATCTCAAGTATATCCTTTGGTGTGAAAAGGCACGTGAGTTCTATGATCTAACCTCCAGCCTGAGCTACCTACAGTAGGCGAAATGCAGAGCCCCAATTCCATCATCAGCCAGGTAGTGGATCTTTTTCCTTGAGGCTCGCGATCAGACTCCAACGTTTCCGAAAGAGGTGGGCCCTTGGCATAGATCAGGCTGTGACTGTTGAGGGACAAGGTACCTGCTTCCACATGACCAATAGTGCTTATCCCCTAAAGACTCTGAGATAAGAAAATCCCTCAAAAGAATTTTTAAGCGAGGGATTTAGAAGAACTTTAACCATGTCACAACTCAGAACTGCTTAGGCCAGCAACCAGCCTTACCGAGCGTCTATCGTTGTTTTACAATTATGATGTTTTCAAGCAAGCACTTTTCATCAGGATTGCGGAGGGGTGATTGGACCGGCTATCCCTATTTCGATGGTTGTGTCTTCCTTGCCTTTGAGGCATATGAAAGGAATGACTGCTATGGTCCACATGTAGTTGAGCTCCCTACTCTTCTCGAACATGTCCGTACATGTGTTGGCTGCTTGATCTTTCGTCGCGCCATCGAGAATCTTGCGCCTCACTTGCTCGAAGAAGGGCAATACCAAAGCTGCATCCTTTGTATGACGGGTGGCTATGACCCTGACAACCAATGGAATGGTATATTGACCGTCCAGATCATCGAAAATGAGATGGACGATGGAAGCAAAAGGTTTCAGCTCTTTCGCAGATCGACAGGTAGGTATTCTATCCTTACGTATGTTTGTGTGAAGATTCTAAATATGCCGTCAGTTGAGCCATTTTTTGAAGAAAATTATGACTACAGCGGGGAAAAACGTAACAGGTTTGCCCAGTCTCTCCATGTAGTCGAGGATTCCTCATCTCAGGCTGCTTTTGATCGAGCTGCAAAGTGGCTAGCTCATTGCGTCGAGAATGACAAGGCCTGCGAGCCCCCAGATGACGAATTCATGCCAGTACACCTCATCAATGTAGGATCGGCCTCCCAGTCACCTTTTCTATTCAGGACCACCGGGACTCGCCAGCCTTATGCTTGTTTAAGCTACTGCTGGGGACCTAGCTCGGATGCCATCCTGAAGACGACAACGTCAAACATCGAGGACCATTACCAGAAGATCCCAGAGTTTGCAATGCCCGAGGCTATTCAAGACGCGGTTAGGGTGTGCCGGGGACTCAAGATCCCGTTTCTCTGGGTTGACTCCCTTTGCTTAGTTCAGGATGACACCGAGGCTTGGCTCACAGGCGCAGCACAAATGTCCCAAATCTACCTTAATTCGCACCTTACGATTGCAGCTCTAGAGCCAGGAACATGCCAGGCTCCTTTCCTAGGCCCGCAGAAGTTTGGTGATGGAAATTGGCAACGGCTTGTGAGGCCTGTGGCCCTTGATGAGGCTGCTGATCAGGGACATGACCTGCTCATTCGACCTAACTCCGATGCGTCGCCAAGGGATGCACCGTACTCTCTTGACAGACGAGCATGGTGTCTGCAGGAAAGCATGCTGCCAAACAGAAGACTGTGCTTTGACGGAAACGAAATGATATGGGAATGCCTATGCCGGCAGCTCTGTGAATGCGGCCACACCATTCGCAAACCACTCACAATCCGTCATGTGGAGAATGGGGCGGCTCTTAAGGTGAATCGCCTCAAGGCCACTCCTATACTCTCTGATCCTAGACCTCATTCGTTCGCAAGGGATCACGTAAGCGAATACTCTGCCACATGGGGTGATATTCGCAAGATGAGGACCACGTGGAGACGTCTAGTCGGGGTATATTCCCGTCGACAAATGACGAGAGGAGATGACAAGCTCAGGGCCATTGCTGGCCTGGCAAAGATCCTCGCAGAAAGGTTCCAAAATGAGGGAGCCACAAATAACAATGACGAGTACCTGGCTGGGTTGTGGAAGCATGAGATTCATCTTGATCTGTCCTGGGCCGTCACGAGCCTACCGTCCGAGCTGGAAGATATGGCCTCGAGATCTGGCAGCGAGGGGCCCCGGTGGAACGTGCCGACTTGGTCGTGGGCGTCTACTCCAGGGCACATTGAGTACGACTCTGAACAGGCGCGTGTTTCCTGGAAGTACACGCCTCATGCTACAGATGCCTGCCAACTCGTGGAAGCACATTGTGAGAGGGAAAACGCACACGATGAAATGAGTGCCGTTATCCAGGGTCGCCTGGCCTTGCGAGGGGCTCTCGTACGGGTTGAGCTCCTCGCTGAGGTAGAGAGCACTGAGACTTTGGGTGCACCACACCATTTTGAAATGAGAATCACTCGTGACCAGGGCTGTGCTGACCGTGTCGCATGGGCAAGATCTAGCAATCAAAAGGTCAACAGGGTTCTACTCGATCACCAGAAGCATCGAGTTACGTTGCAGGAGGGGGCTTCTAGGGAGCCTGTAGTTGAGGCGGCAGGGGAATATTACTGCTTTCGTATTTTCAGCTGGGTGGCGGACACGAGAAAGGTTTATGATGGAAAGAAGCGGTTCATGGGCCCGGAAACCTGGTTCTTGGTCTTAAAGAAGTCCCAGAGGGTCGAGGGCGCGATGGAGAGGATTGGCATTGGCTGCGCTGAGACAAGCGATCTTGAGCCGTGTCCAATTTTCGAGGGGTATGAGGAGACAACTATCAGTATTATATAGGAAAAGCCGGTCTCGGAGGATAACAAAGGCTTGTTCACCAGATTCTCGGTGGAATTGACTTGGTCAAACAGTGCTCAATAGCTCCGTACTAGACTCGCCCAGTCTGCACCACAACCTTGAAGGCGGCGGACGTGCCATATGACAACACTGGTTGTGATTGTTGACACATTCACACTCTGCTAAGGTGTCAAGGCTGGTCTCAAGGTCCACCCCGGTCAGGAGTAGAATGAACGCGATAAAGCTACTGGCTCTACTCGGGAACATATCTGATTGTTTCTATAGACTAGCTACCATCTTTCACCCAGTTTTATGCCGCCATATCGTCTAATGTCTCTGAGACGGCGTGTATAGGTAGTCTAAGAAAGACAAATATGAAAACTGCCGCCCCGGTCTCGGATCACACGTCTGCTTGAGTGCTAGTCGTTGGCCTCAATACTTCTTCTAGAATCGCTCCAAGAATAACAAACGTCGCTGGTATTGGCATTACAAACAAGCCCTTGGCGGGCCTGATCAATGCAATGGTCTGTTGGTCGTGTTTAGGGCTGTCTCACTCGTACGTGTTGATGTGCCGGATGTGGCATCTATGCTCTAACCGTAGCCAGTTGAAAAGCAACCAATTATGACCTTCAAAGTTCCATTAAACCCGTTAGAGGAACTAACAATTGCCTGAACCTAGGCGTCAACTGCGAAACCCCTCGCTGGATTAAGAGCGCCGCCCGTATGGCTCATAGACAACGACATCGAATTCAGTAAACAAAAAAGTACGATCTGCAAGACCTCGGGTATTGGTGTAATATCCAAGCACAAGCCTGAGTCAAGCTGCCGTATTATCTCTTATTTGTACTGCTTATAGCTTCTGATTATCAGCTACATGCTCTCAAAATAGTGGTTCACCACTGGATCGTTTGTGTCGTTGCCATAGGCGCTGCCACCATATTGAAGATAACCTTGCGTGAACGGCACCACAGGAAACTTGCTTAAAATAGCTGGAGCGTCCCCGAATACCCAAACCGTGGACATACCCATGACCGCGTGCTGGGCAACGTGACAATGCATCATCCAGGCGCCAACGTTTTCTTCAGTGACACGGATCCTCCATGCCCTCCAACCGGCTGTGGTATGCGGCACGCCTTTGGTCGCATACCTATAAAGAATCGTAGTATCTCGACGGACGGGTGTGAAATTTTTAAAGTGCTCTTCGTTTCGTTGAGCATCGTACGTTCCATTTCCGGACCCCAAGTCCCAGAAGTGCTGTCCATGGATATGCATCGGGTGAAAGTCCCAGCCTCCAGTTGGTCCGTTATTGTTCTCCCATACAATATCAAGAACCTCGCCGACTTTGGCTGGAAAGGCTTTTGTCTCGGGATCAAAGCCGTTGTGCTCTAAAGCGAGTGTATAATTCGGCGTCCGGCCAGTATTGTAGACGTTGATCAGGTATGGAACTTGATTCTCCGCAGCCTGGACACTCTCCTTCCATGGAAGCCCGTTCTGTCTGATCTCTCATGTTAGCAGTGTAAGCAAGCGTTTTGATACTGGGGAATTAACTCACGCCCAAGCCACGGTACCGTTCAACGTCCCATTTTCATAGCTCCCAGTTGTGAGGATCTGGTTAATCTGGATAGTAACTGTCCGTGTTACCTCGGATAAGCAGGGAAATGTCTCGTCTTTGTTGTCGGTCAGGCCTTCAAGAGTATATTCAAGATAATTATTGGTCGCCTCGGGCAAGGTGATGGGTGGGGATTTTGGGAGCGAAGATGGCAAACTCTGTGACTGGCCACATCGGTATCTCAACAGGGCGTAGCCGGTAATCTCTTGTGGCCTATCGCGGCTCTCGTATCGAATCCAGAATTGCGATTTGCCACTTTTGCAGACGTCCTTGGCAGGCTTTGTCTTGAAGAGGTAGCTGAATCGTTGACCAGAAGATACCTGCGAATGGTCGACCGTAACCTTTTTGGTGTATGCACCATCGGCCTCGATTACCTGGAGTTCTTCGTGATGCTCAATTCCAATTTTTACCAGGGACAAGGCAGTTGCACTTATGACTCGGACGCGATAAGTCTTGCCCGGTTCCACCTCAACCACATGCGGAGCACACGTCAGATCAGGGGCCGCGTTGAAACTTCGATTGCCGCTATTGCCCTGGAATATGATGGCTGATGGCTCTCCAGACCACTTGAATGGGTCTGCAAGGAGACCAGCCTCAATTTTGTCATCTTGTTCGACATAATGATCTCCTAGTATAAGAGTGATGTCGTCATCATAGCGGTAGGGCGGCTTTTTGGCATCGTGAACAATCAAAGCCCCGTGGGCCGTCAACTGTTGGAAGCCAACATGTGAATGATAGAAATACGATCCGGCATCGCCATGTTCTGGCCTCAACTCATAATCGAAAAAGTGCTCTGGCGGGATCGGCCACTGGCTGACCAGGGGAGTTCCATCAGCGAAAGGTGCTGTCCTTTGACTCAGACCATGCCAATGCTATCGTTGTCAGTTGGCAGATCCAGACACTGCTGCAGGTCTACATACCACCGTAACGTTCTTGTGTGCCATACGATTGTAGACTCGAATCCATGTTGTTTGTCCTTCCCGGAGGTTAAGAGTTGGCCCTGGGTAGGTCCCATTGAAGACGACGGAAAGTCTTGGTTTGCAATCGATCTGGATTTCTTCCAGAGTGGCCTCCAGTACATAATCGGGCACAAAGTTGCTGTCGTGAACCAGGTACCCAGCTAGAGCCCCAGTCACAAATGGCAAGAGGGCCAAGATATTGGATAGCATCGTGAAGTTGTTAGTGTTATGTTTGAGCGCAGATTCCATATGGACATGAGACGCGGGCGATACTGGTGTAAATAAAGGTCGATGCTGTGGACGGTAAGAGCCAGGCCAATCATCTCAAGGGGACTGAGACAAAAGAGGCTGGAGTTGCAGATGACGTCAAGGCGTAAGCGCAAGGCGACCTGAGACTGGATGAG